>NW_025573277.1:47500-75244 GCF_020424385.1 Procambarus clarkii
CCGGGACACTGGGAGGCAGTACCGGGACACAGGGAGGCAGTACCGGGACACAGGGAGGCAGTACCGGGACACAGGGAGGCAGTACCGGGACACTGGGCGGCAGTACCGGGACACTGTGAGGCAGTACCGGGACACTGTGAGGCAGTACCGGGACACTGTGAGGCAGTACCGGGACACTGTGAGGCAGTACCGGGACACTGGGCGGCAGTACCGGGACACTGGGCGGCAGTACCGGGACACTGGGAGGCAGTACCGGGACACTGGGAGGCAGTACCGGGACATTGGGCGGCAGTACCGGGACACTGGGCGGCAGTACCGGGACACTGGGCGGCAGTACCGGGACACTGGGCGGCAGTACCGGGACACTGGGCGGCAGTACCGGGACACTGGGCGGCAGTACCGGGACACTGGGCGGCAGTACCGGGACACTGGGCGGCAGTGCCGGGACGCAGGGAGGCAGTGCCGGGACACTGGGCGGCAGTACCGGGACACTGGGCGGCAGTACCGGGACACTGGGCGGCAGTACCGGGACACTGGGCGGCAGTACCGGGACGCAGGGAGGCAGTACCGGGACGCAGGGAGGCAGTACCGGGACACTGGGCGGCAGTACCGGGACACTGGGCGGCAGTACCGGGACACTGGGCGGCAGTACCGGGACACTGAGCGGCAGTATCGGGACGCTGGAGGCAGTACCGGGACACTGGGCGGCAGTACCGGGACGCTGGAGGCAGTACCGGAACACTGGGAGGCAGTACCGGGACACTGGGCGGCAGTACCGGAACACTGGGAGGCAGTACCGGGAGACAGGGAGGCAGTACCGGAACACTGGGAGGCAGTACCGGGACACTGGGCGGCAGTACCGGAACACTGGGAGGCAGTACCGGGAGACAGGGAGACAGTACCGGGACACTGGAGGCAGTACCGGGACACTGGGAGGCAGTACCGGGAGAATCAGGGAGGAAGATATAATGTGTTTACCTTGATACAATCATTACCGGGCCAGGAGTCGCTTGCGTGACCCGCACGATGGTCCCGGTTGTCGATATCTCCCGGTCGCCCCCCGAGGTCCCCGGTGACTCCCGGGTACCGGGTACCGGGCCACGCAGAGGGAGAGAGAGACAGGAAAGGACAGAGAGAGACGGAAAGCTTTAAGTAAACACTAGAATTCCTTGCGTTTCTGGACTACAAATGAGCAAGAGGTTGATGGCTTGGTTGGGAGGGGGATGGGAGGGGAGGGGAGGGGGTAAGAGAAGGGTTGGGAGGGGGGTAAGGGAGAAGGGGGGGAAGGTAAGATGGGAGGATGAAGAGGGGAGGCTTGGGGGGGGGATGATGTAGGTATAGGGTAGGAAGGGCCGTGGTGAGGGAGGTATGGGAGAGGGGGTGTCTGGGGAGGAAGGGAGGGGGAGAAGGGAAGGTGATGGGGTGGGTGCCGGACCAGGTCGATCAATGCTGAGCAAACTGTGTGTAATTGAGTAACTCGTGTAGTCACTGGTTGGGTTGTTAGTGATGGTGAGGGGGGGGGGATTGTGAGTGGTAGGGGGAGGAGGAGGTGGGGGGAGGGGAGGGTGCTGGAGGACCCATCATGTCACCTGTGCCAGGCACACACAGTGCCACCTGCCCTCTACTGGCACCCCAAGTTAGTGTCACCATCTTGGATGGTGTTGGGGAGTTTAGCGTGGGAGGAGGGGCGGGGATGAAGGGGTTCTGGTGGGGCTGTAAAGTTCTTGGGAGGAGAGGGAAAGATTTTCTGGAAAGTGCTGGGAGATTCAGGGGTGCTGAGAGGTTCAGGGGTAAAACATGGGAGGTTCTGGGGGTGCTGGGAGTTGAGCTGGGTTGAAGCTGTGTGACAGGTTTGGTTACCTAGTTGGACCTATGGCGACCAAGATGGTGTTGAGTTTGACCCATCAACCTCTTGAAGGCTGTTAATGTCTGTCAACCGCTGGAGGGTTATTAAAGACACCACAAGAGATTACTGACCAACCACCAAGTATACTTCAGTCATGTATATACTACCACACTATAGTAAATACTCAAGTGTATATACTGACTGTTTCATGTATACGTAACTTAACTGGAACAAAATATTTTCACTTATAGGAATATATTTAATTGTACTGCGGACACGAAGACAATTAGCACCTGAGGGGTTTGAAGTGTTTATGCTAAGTTATCGTTACTGTTCACAGTTCTAAAGTCCGTGTTCTCTAGTGTTACACTGTTATTGTACGGGTATTATACTGTTATTGTACACGATTGACCCACAGTAACTGTGGATGATTGATGGGGCACGTGTCATGCTTATGGCGGTTGGTTCCATGGACCTTTCGCATAATGATATGACGTCACCTCGCTACAGACTGTCTTGTGAGCCTTCGCTAATTTGCAGTCATTATTAATCCCAATAACGAGGACATAGTTCGCTGCTTAAAACATTTTGACAGTTTTATTTTTGTGTTTTATTGAATTTTCTATTTTTATGGCCTCGAGTAGAGGGCAAAAAGTTTACGAATATCACATGGCCGTGAAACCGAACAAATTTTTAAACTTGGTAATAAAGTCATTTTAGCAAATTTATGATCTATAATGTAAAAAGATCATGTAAGATAAAAAAATAATAATGATTTTATAATTCGTAATGTTCTACCAATAAATTTTGATAGTATAATTAATTCCAATATTGACAGACACATCAGGTCAACCTGACCATTTTCTTTTTCTCGGAGGGTTTGTAATTGTGTTGAGTTATTGCTCTCAACTGTTGATGGTACATTAACAAGCGGTAGTTATCGTCCCAGAAGCTGTAATTATCGGACTCATCCCCCGCGGCCATCAGCCTGCAGCGTAGGTTTTAATAACAGGAGAGATACGGCTCTAATAAGTGCTTATTTTCTCATTAAACGGACCATTCTGGTGCTCTTGTTTACATTATGGTTCCCGCCATAAATTACGCGCCCTCGGGGGAGGGGACGGGGAGGTGGTATTTGGAGGGAGAGGGAGAGTTAGTGGTAAATAAGGAGGCGACTGAAGGGTGATAAATGGAGGAAGAGAAGGAGACATATAGCATTATATAAATTATATAAATAAATGAAATAAACAGAACAACGAAAGCTCATAATTACCACAATAACAAACGCCAAAATTTAGCATAATCACCAATAAACAAAACTCGTTGTATACAGAAAACGGCGACAGTCATCACCCCCCCCCCCTCCAAACACAAAAAAGGCCCCAAAACAAACACAAAGGCCTTCGGTGCTTTATTGTAAAATACAAAAAAAAAAAGTTTAATAAATATTCAAAACAGGAAGCCACCAAATGTTGACTCAAGCCAATAAATGATGAAATATTACATAAGGGAGAGAGAGCATATTTTAACGTTTCAGTCCAGGAAATGAAGGCGGTGGCAGCAGTGTATTGATAATCTCAGCGAGGCCCTAAACCTGAAATATTTTAACATTTTTTGTCGTTAGTGTAGAGTTGATTGGGCAGGGTTACTCATCCTGTGAGTGAGCATACTGTGTTCATGACAGTATTGGGCAGGGTCACTCATCCTGTGAGTGACCCTGCAGATACAATTTGGTGACACTCAACACATTATGGAGGAAGCGAGAGTGGTCGGGGGCGTGTCCCTGTAGGCGTCTGAGGGGGCGTGTCCCTGTATGCGTCGGGGGGGGGGGGGGCGTGTCCCTGTAGGCGTCGAGGGGGGGGGGGGCGTGTCCCTGTAGGCGTCGAGGGGGGGCCTGTCCCTGTAGGCGTCGGGGTGGGGCGTGTCCCTGTATGCGTCTGAGGGGGCGTGTCCCTGTAGGCGTCGGTGGGGGGGGGGCGTGTCCCTGTATGCGTCGGGGGGGGGGGGCGTGTCCCTGTATGCGTCGGAGGGGGGGGGCGTGTCCCTGTAGGCGTCTGAGGGGGGGGGGGGCGTGTCCCTCTAGGCGTCTGAGGGGGGGGGCGTGTCCCTGTAGGCGTCGAGGGGGGGGGGGCGTGTCCCTGTAGGCGTCGAGGGGGGGGGGGGCGTGTCCCTGTAGGCGTCTGAGGGGGCGTGTCCCTGTAGGCGTCGAGGGGGGGGCGTGTCCCTGTAGGCGTCGAGGGGGGGGGGCGTGTCCCTGTAGGCGTCGAGGGGGGGGGCCTGTCCCTGTAGGCGTCGGGGTGGGGCGTGTCCCTGTATGCGTCTGAGGGGGCGTGTCCCTGTAGGCGTCGGTGGGGGGGGGGCGTGTCCCTGTATGCGTCGGGGGGGGGGCGTGTCCCTGTATGCGTCGGAGGGGGGGGCGTGTCCCTGTAGGCGTCTGAGGGGGCGTGTCCCTGTAGGCGTCTGAGGGGGGGGGCGTGTCCCTCTAGGCGTCTGAGGGGGGGGGGGCGTGTCCCTGTAGGCGTCGAGGGGGCGTGTCCCTGTAGGCGTCGAGGGGGGGGCGTGTCCCTGTAGGCGTCGAGGGGGGGGGGGGCGTGTCCCTGTAGGCGTCGGGGGGTGGGGGCGTGTCCCTGTAGGCGTCGGGGGGGGGCGTGTCCCTGTATGCGTCGGAGGGGGGGGGCGTGTCCCTGTAGGCGTCTGAGGGGGCGTGTCCCTGTAGGCATCTGAGGGGGGGGGGCGTGTCCCTCTAGGCGTCTGAGGGGGGGGGGCGTGTCCCTGTAGGCGTCGAGGGGGCGTGTCCCTGTAGGCGTCGAGGGGGGGGGCGTGTCCCTGTAGGCGTCGAGGGGGCGTGTCCCTGTAGGCGTCGAGGGGGGGGCGTGTCCTGTAGGCGTCGAGGGGGGGGGCGTGTCCCTGTAGGCGTCGGGAGGGGGGCGTGTCCCTGTATGCGTCTGAGGGGCGTGTCCCTGTATGCGTCGGGGGGGGGGGCGTGTCCCTGTATGCGTCGGGGGGGGGCGTGTCCCTGTAGGCGTCGGGGGGGGGGGGAGCGTGTCCCTGTAGGCGTCGGGGGGGGGGGCGTGTCCCTGTATGCGTCGAGGGGGGCGTGTCCCTGTAGGCGTCGGGGGGGGGAGCGTGTCCCTGTAGGCGTCGGGGGGGGGGCGTGTCCCTGTAGGCGTCGAGGGGGGCGTGTCCCTGTATGCGTCGAGGGGGGCGTGTCCCTGTAGGCGTCGAGGGGGCGTGTCCCTGTAGGCGTAAGGGGGGGGTGTCCCTGTAGGCGTCGGGGGGGGGGGTGTCCCTGTAGGCGTCGGGGGGGGGGCGTGTCCCTGTAGGCGTCTGAGGGGGCGTGTCCCTGTATGCGTCGAGGGGGGCGGTGTGTCCCTGTATGCGTCGAGGGGGGCGTGTCCCTGTAGGCGTCGAGGGGGGCGTGTCCCTGTAGGCGTCTGAGGGGGTGTGTCCCTGTAGGCGTCTGAGGGGGCGTGTCCCTGTAGGCGTCGGGGGGGGGCGTGTCCCTGTAGGCGTCGGGGGGGGGGCGTGTCCCTGTATGCGTCGAGGGGGGCGTGTCCCTGTATGCGTCGAGGGGGGCGTGTCCCTGTAGGCGTCTGAGGGGGCGTGTCCCTGTAGGCGTCGGAGGGGGCGTGTCCCTGTAGAAGTCGGGGGCGTAAAGATAGTGCTAAAGAGGGACAAGGGGAACATAGAACAGGACATAGAGGGGGAACACAGAAGGTGTGGGGAGCAGAGGAGGAAATACAGAGGGGAGGTGACACAGAGGGGGTGACACAGAAGAGGGGGCAACACAGAGGGCGTGACACAGAGGGGGATGACACAGAGGGGGTGTGACACAGAGGGGGTGTGACACAGAGGGGGTGTGACACAGAGGGGGTGTGACACAGGGGGGTGTGACACAGGGGGGTGTGACACAGAGGGGGATGACACAGGGGGGTGTGACACAGAGGGGGTGTGACACAGAGGGGGTGTGACACGGAGGGGGTGTGACACAGAGGGGGTGTGACACGGAGGGGGTGTGACACGGAGGGGGTGTGACACGGAGGGGGTGTGACACGGAGGGGGTGTGACACGGAGGGGGTGTGACACGGAGGGGGTGTGACACGGAGGGGGTGTGACACGGAGGGGGTGTGACACGGAGGGGGTGTGACACGGAGGGGGTGTGACACGGAGGGGGGTGACACCGAGGGGGGAGGGTCAACACTACCCACTGTGAACGGTGTGTTGATCAATGCTCGCCATTTCTCTCACGCTTTACTTAATAAAAAATCAATAACATGCCTTTCGTAGGTCAAGCGATGGTAGGTGTGCCGTCACGGTGATTAATGGGAGGGACGGAAGTGGGAGGGAGGGAGCTCTAAGTGAGAGTGAAGAGCCAAGGGGGTGAGGGAGCAGGATTAAGAGTGAGGGAGGGAGTGGGAAGGAGTATAGATGGAAGAGAACGACTCGACCATCTCACTCCTCTTCATAAGTCGTCAGAATCAACCCCACTTTTTCTCTCTCTCTCGTAAACAGAATCTGATTCAGCTCCGGTGGAGAGCAAAGATCATCCATCCCAAGACAGGATACTCCTCTTAGGCTCGAACCCGCCTTATATGGAGGACCATAGTAGGAACCACCTCCTCAGCGTCTAGACATAGGATCCGGCACTCCTTATACCTGGTAGGCAGGTAGCAAAGAGGATCCCCCCTCACCTGCCGTCGGACATAGGATCCGACCCCCTCTAAAGGGGGGCAGAAGGAGTGGGGGGTGCGGGTAATATATGCGCCAGCACGGCGACACTCCTCCGTCGGGGACTTGGTCCTCCTCAAGTTACAGCTAAGTCATTCCTTAACCACCGACTCGTCGACATGACAAGGTGATTAGACTTGCGGTGGAGGTTACTCGTGGTTTGCGGTGGTGATGGTTTAACGAGGTGGTTGGGGCTAGTTGGTTGGTGCTCGGGGGCTTGTAAGGGCCTGATGCTGGGATTGGATTATTATGTTAGATTGGTTCTTGTATAATGAGACCCCTGGCTTGGCCTCCCCCCAGTACTGCGTCCCTGGCCTGGCCTCCCCCAGTACTGCGTCCCTGGCCTGGCCTCCCCCAGTACTGCGTCCCTGGCCTGGCCTCCCCCAGTACTGCGTCCCTGGCCTGGCCTCCCTCAGTACTGCGTCCTGGCTGGCCTCCCCCCAGTACTGCGTCCCTGGCCTGGCCTCCCCCCAGTACTGCGTCCCTGGCCTGGCCTCCCCCAGTACTGGTCCCCTGGCCGGCCCCCCCCCCAGTACTGCGTCCCTGGCCTGGCCTCCCCCAGTACTGCGTCCCTGGCCTGGCCTCCCCCCAGTACTGCGTCCCTGGCCTGGCCTCCCCCCAGTACTGCGTCCCTGGCCTGGCCTCCCCCCAGTACTGCGTCCCTGGCCTGGCCTCCCCCCAGTACTGCGTCCCTGGCCTGGCCTCCCCAGTACTGCGTCCCTGGCCTGGCCTCCCCCAGTACTGCGTCCCTGGCCTGGCCTCCCCCAGTACTGCGTCCCTGGCCTGGCCTCCCCCAGTACTGCGTCCCTGGCCCGGCCTCCCCCAGTACTGCGTCCCTGGCCCGGCCTCCCCCAGTACTGCGTCCCTGGCCCGGCCTCCCCCAGTACTGCGTCCCTGGCCCGGCCTCCCCCAGTACTGCGTCCCTGGCCCGGCCTCCCCCCAGTACTGCGTCCCTGGCCCGGCCTCCCCCAGTACTGCGTCCCTGGCCCGGCCTCCCCAGTACTGCGTCCCTGGCCCGGCCTCCCCCAGTACTGCGTCCCTGGCCCGGCCTCCCCCAGTACTGCGTCCCTGGCCCGGCCTCCCCCAGTACTGCGTCCCTGGCCCGGCCTCCCCAGTACTGCGTCCCTGGCCCGGCCTCCCCCAGTACTGCGTCCCTGGCCCGGCCTCCCCCAGTACTGCGTCCCTGGCCGGCCTCCCCCAGTACTGCGTCCCTGGCCTGGCCTCCCTCAGTACTGCGTCCCTGGCCTGGCCTCCCCCAGTACTGCGTCCCTGGCCTGGCCTCCCCCAGTACTGCGTCCCTGGCCCGGCCTCCCCCAGTACTGCGTCCCTGGCCCGGCCTCCCCCAGTACTGCGTCCCTGGCCTGGCCTCCCCAGTACTGCGTCCCTGGCCCGGCCTCCCCCAGTACTGCGTCCCTGGCCCGGCCTCCCCCAGTACTGCGTCCCTGGCCCGGCCTCCCCCAGTACTGCGTCCCTGGCCCGGCCTCCCCCAGTACTGCGTCCCTGGCCCGGCCCCCCCCAGTACTGCGTCCCTGGCCCGGCCTCCCCCAGTACAGAGGGATGGAACTTGGACCCGTCTGCTCACCGGGCACACAGTACAGGTACACCACCACCTCACAGAGTGCCTCCATTGTGAGCCCAAACGGTTCAGTAATGTGTGCATGTGAACAGTCTCTGTGATTGCTATAATATCGAGCTCCATTGTCAGGAGGCTGATAAAAGGCTTCATTATAGGTGAAGTCGCATATGGTGCACAACCTGTTCTATAGTGTAGTGACATCACCAGTCTCATGACGGCACCACAGTGTAGTGACATCACCAGTCTCATGACGGCACCACAGTGTAGTGACATCACCAGTCTCATGACGGCACCACAGTGTAGTGACATCACCAGTCTCATGACGGCACCACAGTGTAGTGACATCACTGTCTCATGACGGCACCACAGTGTAGTGACATCACCAGTCTCATGACGGCACCACAGTGTAGTGACATCACCAGTCTCGTGACGGCACCACAGTGTTGTGACATCACTGTCTCATGACGACACCACAGTGTTGTGACATCACTGTCTCATGACGGCACCACAGTGTTGTGACATCACTGTCTCATGACGGCACCACAGTGTAGTGACATCATCAGTCTCATGACGGCACCACAGTGTAGTGACATCATCAGTCTCGTGACGGCACCACAGTGTAGTGACATCATCAATCTCGTGACGGCACCACAGTGTAGTGACATCATCAGTCTCATGACGGCACCACAGTGTAGTGACATCACTGTCTCATGACGGCACCACAGTGTTGTGACATCACCAGTCTCGTGACGGCACCACAGTGTTGTGACATCACCAGTCTCATGACGGCACCACAGTGTTGTGACATCACTGTCTCATGACGGCACCACAGTGTTGTGACATCACCAGTCTCGTGACGGCACCACAGTGTTGTGACATCACCAGTCTCATGACGGCACCACAGTGTTGTGACATCACTGTCTCATTACGGCACCACAGTGTTGTGACATCACCAGTCTCATGACGGCACCACAGTGTTGACATCACTGTCTCATGACGGCACCACAGTGTTGTGACATCACCAGTCTCGTGACGGCACCACAGTGTTGTGACATCACTGTCTCATGACGGCACCACAGTGTTGTGACATCACCAGTCTCGTGACGGCACCACAGTGTTGTGACATCATCAGTCTCATGACGACACCACAGTGTAGTGACATCACTGTCTCATGACGACACCACAGTGTTGTGACATCACTGTCTCATGACGGCACCACAGTGTTGTGACATCATCAGTCTCATGACGACACCACAGTGTTGTGACATCATCAGTCTCGTGACGGCACCACAGTGTTGTGACATCATCAGTCTCGTGACGGCACCACAGTGTTGTGACATCACCAGTCTCGTGACGGCACCACAGTGTTGTGACATCACCAGTCTCATGACGGCACCACAGTGTTGTGACATCACCAGTCTCGTGACGACACCACAGTGTTGTGACATCACCAGTCTCATGACGGCACCACAGTGTTGTGACATCACCAGTCTCATGACGGCACCACAGTGTTGTGACATCACCAGTCTCTTGACGGCACCACAGTGTTGTGACATCACCAGTCTCGTGACGGCACCACAGTGTTGTGACATCACCAGTCTCGTGACGGCACCACAGTGTTGTGACATCACCAGTCTCTTGACGGCACCACAGTGTAGTGACATCACCAGTGTCATGACGGCACCACAGTGTAGTGACATCACCAGTCTCATGACGGCACCACATTGTAGTGACATCACCAGTCTCATGACGGCACCACAGTGTAGTGACATCATCAGTCTCGTGACGGCACCACAGTGTAGTGACATCACCAGTCTCGTGACGGCACCACAGTGTAGTGACATCACCAGTCTCGTGACGGCACCACAGTGTAGTGACATCATCAGTCTCGTGACGGCACCACAGTGTAGTGACATCATCAGTCTCGTGACGGCACCACAGTATAGTGACATCACTGTCTCATGACGGCACCACAGTGTAGTGACATCACTGTCTCATGACGACACCACAGTGTAGTGACATCACCAGTCTAATGACGGCACCAGTGTAGTGACATCAGTTTCATGACGGCACCACAGTGGAGTGACATCACCAGTCTCATGTCGGCACCAGTGTAGTGACATCACTGTCTCATGACGGCACCACAGTGTAGTGACATCACTGTCTCATGACACCACAGTGTAGTGACATCACCAGTCTAATGACGGCACCAGTGTAGTGACATCATCAGTTTCATGACGGCACCACAGTGTAGTGACATCACCAGTCTCATGACGGCACCACAGTGTTGTGACAGCACCAGTCTCATGACGGCACCACAGTGTTGTGACAGCACCAGTCTCATGACGGCACCACAGTGTTGTGACAGCACCAGTCTCATGACGGCACCACAGTGTTGTGACAGCACCAGTCTCATGACGGCACCACAGTGTTGTGACATCACCAGTCTCATGTCGGCACCACAGTGTTGTGACATCACCAGTCTCATGACGGCACCACAGTGTTGTGACATCACTGTCTCATGACGGCACCACAGTGTAGTGACATCACCAGTCTCATGACGGCACCACAGTGTTGTGACATCACTGTTTTATGACGGCACCACAGTGTTTTGACATCACCAGTCTCATGACGGCACCACAGTGTTGACATCACTGTCTCATGACGGCACCACAGTATAGTGACATCACCAGTCTTGTGACGGCACCACAGTATAGTGACATCACCAGTCTCATGACGGTACCACAGTATAGTGACATCACTGTCTCATGACGGCACCACAATGTAATGACATCACCAGTCTCATGACGGCACCACAGTGTAGTGACATCACCAGTCTCATGACGGCACCACAGTGTAGTGACATCAGTGTCATGACGGCACCACAGTGTAGTGACATCACCAGTCTCATGACGGCACCACAGTGTAGTGACATCACCAGTCTCGTGACGGCACCACAGTGTAGTGACATCACCAGTCTCGTGACGGCACCACAGTGTTGTGACATCACCAGTCTCATGACGGCACCACAGTGTTGTGACATCACCAGTCTCGTGACGGCACCACAGTGTTGTGACATCACTGTCTCATGACGACACCACAGTGTAGTGACATCACTGTCTCATGACGACACCACAGTGTTGTGACATCACCAGTCTCATGACGGCACCACAGTGTTGTGACATCATCAGTCTCGTGACGGCACCACAGTGTTGTGACATCATCAGTCTCATGACGACACCACAGTGTTGTGACATCACCAGTCTCATGACGGCACCACAGTGTTGTGACATCACTGTCTCATGACGGCACCACAGTGTTGTGACATCATCAGTCTCGTGACGGCACCACAGTGTTGTGACATCATCAGTCTCATGACGGCACCACAGTGTAGTGACATCACCAGTCTCATGACGGCACCACAGTGTTGTGACATCACCAGTCTCATGACGACACCACAGTGTAGTGACATCACCAGTCTCATGACGGCACCACAGTGTTGTGACATCACCAGTCTCATGACGACACCACAGTGTTGTGACATCACCAGTCTCATGACGGCACCACAGTGTTGTGACATCATCAGTCTCATGACGGCACCACAGTGTTGTGACATCATCAGTCTCATGACGGCACCACAGTGTAGTGACATCACCAGTCTCATGACGGCACCACAGTGTTGTGACATCACCAGTCTCATGACGGCACCACAGTGTTGTGACATCACCAGTCTCATGACGGCACCACAGTGTTGTGACATCATCAGTCTCGTGACGGCACCACAGTGTTGTGACATCATCAGTCGCTAATGTGATACCAGTTTTTAAGAAAGGAGATAGATCACTTGCGTCTAACTATCGACCAATTAGCCTAACGTCTATTGTGGGAAAGTTACTCGAATCTATAATAGCAAATAAAATTCGTCTTCATCTTGAAAAACATAAATTAATAATTGAGTCGCAACATGGTTTTATAAATGGCCGTTCATGTTTAACAAATTTGTTATTTTTTTATTCTAGCATTGTTGAGGCAGTTGATAGTGGTAAGGATTGCGATGTTGTATACCTTGACTTTAGCAAAGCTTTTGATACAGTGCCACATGAAAGACTGATTAAAAAGATAGAGTCTCATGGTATTGGGGGTGCTATATTAAGCTGGATTAGGGCATGGCTATACCAAAGGAAACAGAGAGTTAGTATAAATGGAATCAAGTCAGAGTGGGAAAATGTTGTAAGTGGAGTGCCTCAAGGCTCTGTCCTGGGACCTCTGTTGTTTATAATATATATAAATGATTTAGATTCAGGTTTGAGTAGCAACATTTGCAAATTTGCCGATGATACGAAAATCGGTAGGGAAATTAATTCGGAGGAGGACTCACTATCACTTCAAGTTGATCTAGATAGGGTTTTGAAATGGTCAAAGGATTGGCAGATGCAGTTTAATGCTGATAAATGTAAAGTTCTGAGGTTAGGTAATGATGATAGAGTTACAAGATACGAGCTAGATGGTGTTGTGATTGCGAAGTCGGATTGCGAAAGAGATCTGGGAGTTATGATTAGTAAGAATTTAAAACAAAAGGATCAATGCATAAATGTTCGTAATAAGGCAAATCGGACACTTGGATTTATTAATCGCAGCGTTAGTAACAAGACACCTGGTGTGGTTCTCAAGCTATATCTTGCTCTAGTTAGGCCCCATTTAGATTATGCAGTTCAGTTTTGGTCGCCATATTATAGAATGGATATAAATTCACTTGAACGTGTCCAGCGTAGGATGACTAAGTTAATTCCCCAAATTAGAAATCTTTCATATGAAGAAAGATTAACAAAGCTTAAGTTGCATTCACTGGAAAGGCGAAGAGTTAGGGGTGACATGATAGAGG
The DNA here is from genome assembly GCF_020424385.1 of Procambarus clarkii. NCBI lineage: Eukaryota > Metazoa > Arthropoda > Malacostraca > Decapoda > Cambaridae > Procambarus > Procambarus clarkii. The sequence continues at coordinate 60,533 of NW_025573277.1, forward strand.
TTTACAAGTGGATGAATGGACATAACCGGGGGGATATTAATAGGGTATTAAAAGTATCAACACAGGACAGAACACGAAACAATGGGTATAAATTGGATAAGTTTAGATTTAGGAAAGACTTGGGTAAATACTGGTTCAGTAACAGGGTTGTTGATTTGTGGAACCAATTGCCGCGTAACGTGGTGGAGGTGGGGTCCCTCGATTGTTTCAAGCACGGGTTGGACAAGTATATGAGTGGGATTGGGTGGTTATAAATAGGAGCTGCCTCGTATGGGCCAATAGGCCTTCTGCAGTTACCCTTGTTCTTATGTTCTTATGTTCTTATGTCTCATGACGGCACCACAGTGTAGTGACATCACCAGTCTCATGACGGCACCACAGTGTTGTGACATCACCAGTCTCATGATGACACCACAGTGTAGTGACATCACCAGTCTTATGACGGCACCACAGTGTTGTGACATCACCAGTCTCATGACGACACCACAGTGTTGTGACATCACCAGTCTCATGACGGCACCACAGTGTTGTGACATCACCAGTCTCATGACGGCACCACAGTGTTGTGACATCCCCAGTCTCATGACGGCACCACAGTGTTGTGACATCACTGTCTCATGACGACACCACAGTGTAGTGACATCACTGTCTCATGACGGCACCACAGTGTTGTGACATCACCAGTCTCATGACGGCACCACAGTGTTGTGACATCACCAGTCTCATGTCGGCACCACAGTGTTGTGACATCACTGTCTCATGACGACACCACAGTGTAGTGACATCACTGTCTCATGACGACACCACAGTGTTGTGACATCACTGTCTCATGACGACACCACAGTGTAGTGACATCACTGTCTCATGACGGCACCACAGTGTTGTGACATCACCAGTCTCATGACGGCACCACAGTGTTGTGACATCACTGTCTCATGACGGCACCACAGTGTAGTGGCATCACCAGTCTCGTGACGGCACCACAGTGTTGTGACATCATCAGTCTCATGACGGCACCACAGTGTAGTGACATCATCAGTCTCATGACGGCACCACAGTGTAGTGACATCAGTCTCATGACGGCACCACAGTGTAGTGACATCACCAGTCTCATGACGACACCACAGTGTAGTGACATCACTGTCTCATGACGACACCACAGTGTAGTGACATCACCAGTCTCATGTCGGCACCAGTGTAGTGACATCACTGTCTCATGACACCACAGTGTAGTGACATCACTGTCTCATGACACCACAGTGTAGTGACATCACCAGTCTAATGACGGCACCAGTGTCGTGACATCAGTTTCATGACGGCACCACAGTGTAGTGACATCACCAGTCTCATGACAACACCACAGTGTAGTGACATCACTGTCTCATGACGACACCACAGTGTAGTGACATCACTGTCTCATGACGACACCACAGTGTAGTGACATCACTGTCTCATGACGGCACCACAGTGTAGTGACATCACTGTCTCATGACGGCACCACAGTGTTGTGACATCACCAGTCTCATGACGGCACCACAGTGTTGTGACATCACCAGTCTCATGACGGCACCACAGTGTAGTGACATCACCAGTCTCATGACGGCACCACAGTGTTGTGACATCACCAGTCTCATGACGGCACCACAGTGTTGTGACATCACCAGTCTCATGACGGCACCACAGTATAGTGACATCACTGTCTCATGACGGCACCACAGTATAGTGACATCATCAGTGTCATGACGGCACCACAGTATAGTGACATTAAAAGTCTCGTGACGGCACCACAGGGTAGTGACATCACCAGTCTCGCGACGGCACCACAGTATAGTGACATCACTGTCGTGAAGTACAGTGACCTCATCCCCCCCCCCCCCATCACCCCCACCGTCAAGGGAGATTTCAGAGGTGCGTCACGTGAGAGTTTGGAGGATTAGGGAGGGTGATTGGGGCCCTTGTGGGGGGGGCGGGGGGGGGGGCGGGGGTTCTTGGGTGGATTGGGGGGGGGTGGGGGGTTGAGGCTGGAAGTGTGACTGCAAGAGGCGTGTGGAGAGCCGGTGATCAATGTTTGTGTTACGTAATAGCAGGGTAACATGTGACACGCACACGCGCACGCGCACACGCAGAAGATAAGAGTTGTGACAGATGAGGATTGTAGGATCCTCCAAGAGGACTTGAACTGATTGCAGAGATGGTCAGAGAAATGGCTATTAGAGTTCAACCCTGCTTCCTGTGTGTGTGTGTGTGTGTGTGTGTGTGTGTGTGTGTGTGTGTGTGTGTGTGGTGTGTGTGTGTGTGTGTGGTGTGTGGTGTGTGTGTGTGGTGTGGGGGGAAAAAGAGAAAAAAAAATAGTAGTTAGTAAAACAGTTGATTGACAGTTGAGAGGCGGACCGAAAGAGCAAAGCTCAACCCCCGCAAACACAACTAGGTGAATACACACACCACACACACACACACACACACACCACACACACACACACACCACACCACACACACACCACACACACACACACACACACACACACACACCACACACACACACACACACACACACACACACACACACACCACACACACACACACACACCACACACACACACACACACACACACACACACACACCACACACACACCACACACACACACACACACACCACACACACACACACACACACACACACACACACACACACACACACACACACACACACACACACACACACAACCACACACACACACACACCACACCACACACACACACCACACACACACACACACACACACACACACACACACACACACACACACACACACACACACACACACACACACACACACACACACACACACACCACACACACACACACACACACACACACACACACACACACACCACACACACACACACCACACACACACACACACACACACACACACACACACACACACACACACACACACACACACACACACACACACACACACACACACACACACACACACACACACACACACACACACACACACACCACACACACCACACCACACACACCACACCACACACACCACACCACACACACACACACACACACACACACACACACACACACACACACACACACACACACACACACCACACACACACACACACACACACACCACACACACACACACACACACACACACACACACACACACACACACACACACACCACACACACACACACACACACCACACACACACACACACACACACACACACACACCACACACACACACACACCACACACACACACACACACACCACACACACCACACACACACACACCACACACACACACACACACACACACACACACCACACACACACACACCACACACACACACACACACACACACACACCACACACACACACACACACACACCACACACACACACACCACACACACACACACACACACACACACACACACACACACACACACACACACACACACACACACATACACACACACCACACACACACACCACACACACACACACACACACACCACACACACACACACACACACACACACACACACAGAAAGCCATTGACACAGTGCCACATCAGAGACCAGTGCAAAAGCTGGAGATGCAGACAGGAGTGAAAGGGAAGGTACTCCACTGGATAAGGGAGTACCTAAGCAACAGAAGACAGCGAGTCACTGTGAGGGATGAGGTCTTGGAGTTTGCGAGATAAGAACATAAGAACAAAGGTAACTGCAGAAGGCCTATTGACCCATACGAGGCCACTCCTATCTATAACCACCCAATCCCACTCATATGCATGTCCAACCCACGCTTGAAACAATCGAGGGACCCCACCTCCACCACGTTACGCGGCAATTGGCTCCACAAATACTGGTAAGGTAACCCTGTTACCTTACCAGTATTTATCAAAGTCTTTCCTAAATCTAAACTTAAACAATTTATACGCATTGTTTCGTGTTCTGTCTTGTGTTGATACTTTTATTACCCTATTAATATCCCCTTTGTTATGTCCATTCATCCTATACTGTTTGATATACGTAAATGATCTCCCAGAGGGTATAGACTCATTCCTCTCATTGTTTGCTGATGATGCAAAAATTATGAGGAGGATTAAGACGGAGGAAGATAGTAGGAGGCTACAAGATGACCTAGACAAACTGAATGGTCCAACAAATGGCTACTAAAGTTCAACCCAAGTAAATGTAAGGTAATGAAACAAGGGGGAGGAAACAGGAGGCCAGACTCTAGTTACCGAATAGGAGATGAAGTCCTTCACGAAACAGACAGAGAGAAAGATCTAGGAGTTGATATCACACCAAACCTGTCTCCTGAAGCCCACATAAAAAGAATAACGTCTGCGGCATATGCGAGGCTGGCTAACATCAGAACTGCCTTCAGGAACCTGTGTAAGGAATCATTCGGAACCTTGTATGCCACGTATGTTAGACCAATCCTCGAGTATGCGGCCCCAGCATGGAGCCGGTACTTTATCAAGCACAACACGGGTGGGACGCGAACAAGGGGACACAGGTGGAAACTGAGTACCCACATGAGCCACAGGGACGTTAGAAGGAACTTTCTCAGTGTCAGAGTAGTTAACAGATGGAATGCATTAGGCAGTGATGTGGTGGAGGCTGACTCCATACACAGTTTCAAATGTAGATATGATAGAGCCCAGTAGGCTCAGGAACCTGTACACCAGTTGATTGACAGTTGAGAGGCGGGACCAAAGAGCCAAAGCTCAACCCCCGCAAGCACAAATAGGTGAGTACACACAAACAACGACCAAGTAAACACAATAGCGGAAAACATAAACAAAACAAAATCTATTAGTGTGTCAGTAAACATGGAGGAAGGCGTGTTGACACAGACATGATCACTCCCTTGATAATACCACACATTAGTACAAGAATCACCACAGTAATGACGACGGTGTCTGTGCCTCGACCTCCATACCTTAGACTGGTTGCTTGGGTTCGTATGTTTCTGCTTAGACAAAACAGTTGTGTTTTGTACGGAGTGGCAAATCATAACATCGGGTTACAATCACTGTGAAAAATCTTCACAGGCCCTCGATATACCTATAATCTTAATCTACGATAGGGAATCATTAAAGAATGAGTTGCCTGGCAGTTAGAAGATGGCCAATTTGGTACAATATTCAAGTAATTGGAAGTAGGCGTCTGTCTACAGACCAGAGACATAAGAACATAAGAACATAAGAACAAAGGCAACTGCAGAAGGCCTGTTGGCCCATACGAGGCAGCTCCTATTCTATAACCACCCAATCCCACTCATATACTTGTCCAACCCGTGCTTGAAACAATCGAGGGACCCCACCTCCACAATGTTACGCGGCAATTGGTTCCACAAATCAACAACCCTGTTACTGAACCAGTATTTACCCAAGTCTTTCCTAAATCTAAACTTATCCAATTTATATCCATTGTTTCGTGTTCTGTCCTGTGTTGATACTTTTAATACCCTATTAATATCCCCCCGGTTATGTCCATTCATCCACTTGTAAACCTCTATCATGTCACCCCTAACTCTTCGCCTTTCCAGTGAATGCAACTTAAGCTTTGTTAATCTTTCTTCATATGAAAGATTTCTAATTTGGGGAATTAACTTAGTCATCCTACGCTGGACACGTTCAAGTGAATTTATATCCATTCTATAATATGGCGACCAAAACTGAACTGCATAATCTAAATGGGGCCTAACTAGAGCAAGATATAGCTTGAGAACCACACCAGGTGTCTTGTTACTAACGCTGCGATTAATAAATCCAAGTGTCCGATTTGCCTTATTACGAACATTTATGCATTGATCCTTTTGTTTTAAATTCTTACTAATCATAACTCCCAGATCTCTTTCGCAATCCGACTTCGCAATCACAACACCATCTAGCTCGTATCTTGTAACTCTATCATCATTACCTAACCTCAGAACTTTACATTTATCAGCATTAAACTGCATCTGCCAATCCTTTGACCATTTCAAAACCCTATCTAGATCAACTTGAAGTGATAGTGAGTCCTCCTCCGAATTAATTTCCCTACCGATTTTCGTATCATCGGCAAATTTGCAAATGTTGCTACTCAAACCTGAATCTAAATCATTTATATATATTATAAACAACAGAGGTCCCAGGACAGAGCCTTGAGGCACTCCACTTACAACATTTTCCCACTCTGACTTTATTCCATTTATACTAACTCTCTGTTTCCTTTGGTATAGCCATGCCCTAATCCAGCTTAATATAGCACCCCCAATACCATGAGACTCTATTTTTTAATCAGTCTTTCATGTGGCACTGTATCAAAAGCTTTGCTAAAGTCAAGGTATACAACATCGCAATCCTTACCACTATCAACTGCCTCAACTATGCTAGAATAAAAAGATAACAAATTTGTTAAACATGAACTGCCATTTATAAAACCATGTTGCGACTCAATTATTAATTTATGTTTTTCAAGATGAAGACGAATTTTATTTGCTATTATAGATTCGAGTAACTTTCCCACAATAGACGTTAGGCTAATTGGTCGATAGTTAGACGCAAGTGATCTATCTCCTTTCTTAAAAACTGGTATCACATTAGCAACTTTCCAAAACTCTGGCACTCTGCCTGACTCTATTGATTTATTAAATATGGTTGACAGTGGGTCACAAAGCTCCTCTTTTCATTCCTTAAGCACCCTGGCAAACACTTCATCCAGCCCTGGGGATTTGTTTGGTTTGAGTTTTACTATTTGTTTAAGAACGTCCTCCCTGGTAACTGCTAAACTCGTCAACCTGTCCTCGTCCCCACCCACATAGACTTGTTCGGCTGTAGGCATATTGTTAAGTTCCTCTTTAGTAAATACAGATACAAAATATTTATTAAAAATACTACTCATCTCTTCATCACTATCTGTTATTTGACCTGTCACAGTTTTTAATGGACCTATCCTTTCCCTAGTCTTAGTACGATATAACTGAAAAAAACCTTTAGGATTTGTCATTGCTTGCCCTGCTATGCGAACTTCATAGTTTCTTTTTGCTTTCCTTATCTCTTTTTTAACATTTCTAACCAGTTGTACGAATTCCTGTTCTAAAGTGACCTCCCCATTTTTAATCCTTTTGTACCAAGCTCTCTTTTTACCTATAAGGTTCTTCAAATTCTTAGTTATCCACTTTGGGTCATTAGTATTCGATCTATTCAATTTGTATGGTATACTACGTTCCTGTGCTTTGTTTAGAATATTCTTAAATAAGTTATATATTGAATCCACATCGAAATCCCCATTTAAGTCACCTATCACTAGACACTAGAAGCCATACTATTAGAGTAGGAGTAATAGAATATTATAGAAGCAAACACCATCATGGCTTCAGTGGAAGGGAAATCCAGGCCGAGGCCTCTCCCGCAGGTCCATGACAAATTAAGATCATTAAGGCAGGAAAGTAAAGAACAAACAGACTGTTGCTATTCACCAACGCCATACACACCCTCTGATACACGTCCCTCATAAAACAACACAACACAAACTCTGAAACACACACTGATATGGATAAGAAAGTGAGCAATCAGGAGACAGTCAGGTCCTGACTCGTCTGGGGTGCCTCAAGGGTCGCTCGCAGGACCCTGGCTATTTCTCCTCTATCTCAACTTGGGCTGGACGGTAGAACGATGGTCTCGCTTCATGCAGGTCGGCGTTCAATCCCCGACTGTGCAAGTAGTTGGGGCACCATTCCTTCCCCCCGTCCCATCCCAAATCCTTATCCTGACCCCTTCCCTGTGCTATATAGTCGTAATGGCTTGGCGCTTTCCCCTGATAATTCATTCATTCATTCCTCTGTCTCGGTTCTCTAACTCCGGGGCAGGAGGCCTGCATGTGTGTGTGCGGGTGGTGAACACTTAATGAGAAGAGTGGAGATGGAGTTGCAGAGTTGATGCAAGACATGGCTACTGGATTTCAATAGTAATAAACGTAAGGTAATGAAAGCTGGGGAGAGGAAGAGGTCAGTCTGAGGGTACAGGGCGGAGAGGACCCGCCTTCCTCGCACAAGTAGAGAAGATCTGAGTGTATGGGTAAGACCAAGTCCTTCCTCACCCTGGTAGGACAACTCTGCATGATGCTCTCAAGTATTAAGATGATAAAGATCACAGACTCCTTCAGGAACACGCCCTCAACCTGCTGGGACGCCTGACAGCTGAGCGGACAGCGCTCGGGATTCGTAGTCTTGAAGTTCCGGGTTCGATCCCCGGTGGAGGCGGAAACAAAAAGTTTTTCACCCTGATGCCATTGGTCACCTAGCAGTAAATAGGAACCTGGGAGTTAGACAGCTGCTACGGGCTGCTTCCTGGAGGGTGTAACAAAAAGGAGGCCTGGTCGAGAACCGGGCCGCGGGGACGCTAAGCCCCGAAATAAATACCGAGAGAAAAAGAAGCTAGAGACACAGGTGTGCTACAGACAGGCGAGACAATATTAATAAAACGTAAGTCTTACAAAATTAAAAATAAAAATAAATGAGATAAATAAAGAATAATAATAAATATAGATAAATATTTATAATATAAATAAAATCTAATAAATAAAAGGTAATATTAAAATAAATAAAATAAATAAAGATAATAAAGAAAAATAAATGAGAAATATCATTACATTCAACGACATATTGCTGTTAAAAAACCAGGCCCAGGAGCTAAAGTTCGGCCCTGCAGGCACAAATTATCAAGCACAGACACAGCGTCATAGACAAGGCTAGAACCAATGAATTCCATTTTCACGAAATTCAGAGGAGGAAAACCTGGACCCAAGTGCTGAAGTTCAACACAGACAACACTTTAGGTCTGGTCATAAGTACTGCACATGTTGTTATCATTAAGTACAGCGTACATTATAATCTTCATTAATCTGTACAGTATAGTGACTAAGATGTCTTAGGAGCGTTAAGTTAAGCCTTACAAGAAGCGGTGATTCCCGAGATGAAAGTCTTGTCGCTTGAACGACGGCTCTCCTACGAGTATTGAAATCTAACTTAACCAACCTAACGTAAGTTACCCAACTTAACCTACCTAACCTAGCTTAACCTACCTAACCTAGCTTAACCTACCTAACCCACCTAACCTACCTAACCTAAGTTAACCTACCTAACGTAACTAACCCAACCAAACCTACCTACCTAACCTAATTTAACCTAATTTAACCTACCTAACTTAACTTAACCTACCTAACTTAACCTACCTAACTTAACTTAACCTAAGTTAACTTAACCTAAGTTAACTTAACCTAAGTTAACCTACCTAAGTTAACCTACTTAAGTTAACCTACTTAAGTTAACCTACCTAAGTTAACCTACCTAAGTTAACCTACCTAAGTTAACCTACCTAAGTTAACCTACCTAAGTTAACCTACCTAAGTTAACCTACCTAAGTTAACCTACCTAAGTTAACCTACCTAAGTTAACCTACCTAAGTTAACCTACCTAAGTTAACCTACCTAAGTTAACCTACCTAAGTTAACCTACCTAAGTTAACCTACCTAAGTTAACCTACCTAAGTTAACCTACCTAAGTTAACCTACCTAAGTTAACCTACCTAAGTTAACCTACCTAAGTTAACCTACCTAAGTTAACCTACCTAAGTTAACCTACCTAAGTTAACCTACCTAAGTTAACCTACCTAAGTTAACCTACCTAAGTTAACCTACCTAAGTTAACCTACCTAAGTTAACCTACCTAAGTTAACCTACCTAAGTTAACCTACCTAAGTTAACCTACCTAAGTTAACCTACCTAAGTTAACCTACCTAAGTTAACCTACCTAAGTTAACCTACCTAAGTTAACCTACCTAAGTTAACCTACCTAAGTTAACCTACCTAAGTTAACCTACCTAAGTTAACCTACCTAAGTTAACGAACCTAACGTAACTTACCCAACTTAACCTAACTTAACCAGCCTAGCTTAACTTACCTAACCTACATAACCTAACAAACCTAACCTAACTTAACCAACTAAACTTAGCTTACTCAACCTAACTTACCCAACCGACCTAACCTAGCCCAAAGCACCCTAAACAAAGACATTCTAACCCCACGATATATATACACACGGGTTTAAGAAGCGGAAAACGAGCTTTGTGGCGCCGTTGTGTGTAGGCGCTCACCATATTCCCAACTCTTGTATTTAATACTATAATGGATGTATTAGTTTGGATTTCGGCCAACAGATGTCAGTGTCGCCTCCAGGTCAGTGTCGGCAGTGGATTAAGGTCTAGTTCTTTGAGAACTCTGATTGGCTGAGCGTTTGAAAGGAGGCTTTGAGTTTCTACTAATTATCAGGTAGAGTGACGGCAAGCATCGGTGTGTGTGTGTGTGTGTGTGTGTGTTTGTCTTCTGTCTGTTTTGCATTTGTACGTGTGTGTGTGTGTGTGTGTGTGTGTGTACGTGTGTGTATGTACGTGTATTCACCTAGTTGTATTCACCTACACACATCTAACCCGGGCATCTAACCCGAAGTTGGTGCAAAACACAGTTGATCGGAGTAAGTCCCTGATCATTTTTGGCTGCAAAGAAAAGGCGATAACATCTAGGTCAGAAAGAGCTGTAGAAGAAGCTAAAGTAGTAGATAAAATTGTTGGCCTCGTGGAAGGTCTTACAAACAGAGAGAATGTGTGCGACTACAGGAGAATAGGCAGGTACGTAAAAGGGAAAGATCGACCTTTGAGGATCACCCTAAACGGTGCCAAACAGATGGAAGAAGTACTAAGGAATGCTAGAAAATTGCAAAGGGATGAGGATGGGAAAGGGTGGTCGTTAAGACGAGATCTTTCAAAAGAAGATAGAGAGAAGCTGAAACTGAACCTCGCCGAGGCAAACATTTAAATGAGAGCAGGAATGAAGAAGAAATAAATTCTTTTTTCTACAAAGTGATAGGGGTAGGCAAACCAGTAAAGTGGTACATAAAGGCAAACCAACAAAATCAATAGAGAGAGGGGGAGTGAAGAATAAGGAGAGGGGGAACAAGTTCCTGAAGATTGCATACACCAACATAGATGGAGTGAGATCGAAGATACTGGAGTTAAGTGATGTAATACAGCTGCAGACACCAGACATTGTTGCACTCACGGAGACAAACTTGAAGATGTAATTTAAATGAGGTCATATTCCCAAGGGGCTACTCAATTTGGAGACGGGACAGAAAAATTAGGAAAGGCGGTGGCGTTGCTGTGCTGGTAAAAGAACACCTAAAGGTGAAGGAAATAATGACTGCCAATCCACAAGAAGTTGACATAATAGCACTAGAGATCTGCTATGAGGATGATAAACTAATGATGATAAATGCATATAGTCCACCGCCAAGCAGCACATGGTCAAAGGAGGAGCTAGATAGTAAACGTGAAGGTCTTATAACAATAATGAGAGAGATTATAGCGAGAGCGGATAACGATAGATCACGACTGTTGATAGTCGGTGACTTCAACTTGAAATCCATAGACTGGGAAGCATATGAAGCTAAAACAGAAGATTTTTGGACCTGTAAATTTGTAGACCTCATCCTGGAAACATTCTTGTATCAACATGTTAAACAAGCTACGAGGATGAGGGAAGGGGACGTTCCCTCCATGCTAGATTTGATATTTACCAGGAAGGAGGAAGAGATATTTGACATTCAGTACCTTCCTCCCTTGGGTAAAAGTGACCATGTCTTTTTGGAATAAAGTATGCAATGCGTTATAAGCTGGAAGAAAATAAGGAGGTTGAAGCAGTTGAAAAACCAGACTTCAGGAGAGGACATTATGGTGACCTTAGAAATTTTTTTAGTGAGTATAATTGGACAGACTTGATGCTAGGCAAGGAAGTGAATGAGATGTATGGCAAGTTTTGTGAAATATATGATAAAGGCACAAAAAATTTATACCAAAACAGAGATGCAGAACTAGGAAACAGGATTGGTTCAATAGAAATTGCGAGAGGGCTAGAGACCGAAAGACACAAAAATGGAATCAATACAGGAAGAGGCCGAACCCCCAAACATACCAGCGATACAAAGATGCGAGAAACAACTACACGGCAGTGAGGAGAGAGGCAGAAAGAAATTTTGAAAAAGGGATTGCGGACAAATGTAAAACAGAACCAGGTCTATTCTATAAATTCATAAACAACAAATTGCAGGTAAAGGATAATATTCAGAGGTTGAAAATGGGAAATAGATTCACGGAAGATGAAAAGGAAATGTGTGAAACATTAAACGAAAAGTTCCAAAGTGTGTTTGTACAAAATGAAATCTTTAGGGAACCAGATACAATAAGAATTCCAGAGAACAACATAGAACACATAGAGGTGTCTAGAGACGAAGTGGAAAAAATGCTCAAGGAGCTCGGTAAGAACAAAGCAGCTGGCCCAGATGGCGTTTCACCATGGGTTCTGAGAGAATGTGCATCTGAGCTCAGCATTCCACTTCACCTGATCTTTCAGGCATCCCTGTGTACAGGAATCGTAGCAGACGGGTGGAAACAGGCTAACATAGTTCCAATCTACAAAAGTGGCAGCAGGGAAGACCCCCTCAATTATAGACCTGTATCATTGACAAGTGTAATAGTGAAAGTATTGGAAAAACTAATCAAAACTAAATGGGTAGAACACCTAGAGAGAAATGATATAATATCAGACAGACAGTATGGTTTTCGATCTGGAAGATCCTGTGTATCGAATTTACTCAGTTTCTATGATCGAGCCACAGAGATATTACAGGAAAGAGATGGTTGGGTTGACTGCATCTATCTGGACCTAAAAAAGGCTTTCGACAGAGTTCCACATAAGAGGTTGTTCTGGAAACTGGAAAATATTGGAGGGGTGACAGGTAAGCTTCTATCATGGATGAAAATTTTCTGACTGATAGAAAAATGAGGGCAGTAATCAGAGGCAATGTATCAGAATGGAGAAATGTCACAAGTGGAGTACCACAGGGTTCAGTTCTTGCACCAGTGATGTTTATTGTGTACATAAATGATCTACCAGTTGGTATACAGAATTATATGAACATGTTTGCTGATGATGCTAAGATAATAGGAAGGATAAGAAATTTAGATGACTGTCATGCCCTTCAAGAAGACCTGGACAAAATAAGTATATGGAGCACCACTTGGCAAATGGAATTTAATGTTAATAAATGTCATGTTATGGAATGTGGAATAGGAGAACATAGACCCCACACAACCTATATATTATGTGAGAAATCTTTAAAGAATTCTGATAAAGAAAGAGATCTAGGAGTGGTTCTAGATAGAAAACTATCACCTGAGGACCACATAAAGAATATTGTGCAAGGAGCCTATGCTATGCTTTCTAACTTCAGAATTGCATTTAAATACATGGATGGCGATATACTAAAGAAATTGTTCATGACTTTTGTTAGGCCAAAGCTAGAATATGCAGCTGTTGTGTGGTGCCCATATCTTAAGAAGCACATCAACAAACTGGAAAAGGTGCAAAGACATGCTACTAAGTGGCTCCCAGAACTGAAGGGCAAGAGCTACGAGGAGAGGTTAGAAGCATTAAATATGCCAAAACTAGAAGACAGAAGAAAAAGAGGTGATATGATCACTACATACAAAATAGTTACAGGAATTGATAAAATCGACAGGGAAGACTTCCTGAGACCTGGAATTTCAAGAACAAGAGGTCATAGATTTAAACTAGCTAAACACAGATGCCGAAGAAATATAAGAAAATTCACCTTCGCAAATAGAGTGGTAGACGGTTGGAACAAGTTAAGTGAGAAGGTGGTGGAGGCCAAGACCGTCAGTAGTTTCAAAGCATTATATGACAAAGAGTGCTGGGAAGACGGGACACCACGAGCGTAGCTCTCATCCTGTAACTACACTTAGGTAATTACACTTAGGTAATTACCTAGTTGTGTTTGCGGGGGTTGAGCTTTGCTCTTTCGGCCCGCCTCTCAACTGTCAATCAACCGTTTACTAAGTACTTTTTTTTTACACACCACACACACACCCCAGGAAGAAGCCCGTGACAGCTGACTAACTCTTGGGTACCTGTTTACTGCTAGGTAACAGGGGCATTCAGGATGAAAGAAACTTTGCCCATTCGTTTCTGCCTGGTGCGGGAATCGAACCCGCGCTACAGAATTACGAGTCCTGCGCGCTATCCACCAGGCTTCGAGGCCCAGGTAGTGTACGTGTGTGTGTACGTATGTGTATGTACGTGTGTGTGTGTACGTATGTGTATATATGTAATTACCAAAGTGTAGTTACAGGATGAGAGCTACGCTCGTGGTGTCCCGTCTTCCCAGCACTCTTTGTCATATAACGCTTTGAAACTACTGACGGTCTTGGCCTCCACCACCACCTCACCTAACTTGTTCCAACCGTCTACCACTCTGTTTGCGAAAGTGAATTTTCTTATATTTCTTCGGCATCTGTGTTTAGCTAGTTTAAATCTATGACCTCTTGTTCTTAAAGTTCCAGGTCTCAGGAAATCTTCCCTATCGATTTTATCAATTCATGTTACTATTTTGTATGTAGTGATCATATCACCTCTTTTTCTTCTGTCTTCTAGTTTTGGCATATTTAATGCCTCTAACCTCTCCACATAGCTCTTGCCCTTCAGTTCTGGGAGCCACTTAGTAGCATGTCTTTGCACCTTTTCCAGTTTGTTAATGTGCTTCTTAAG
>NW_025573278.1:0-42104 GCF_020424385.1 Procambarus clarkii
GGAAACTTTGGTGGAATCTCAATTCAACATTAACTATACTATACACTATGTTTCCATCCCATCCTCAAATAAAGAGCTTATCAATTCCATGTCGCAATATAAATGTTCTTAATACAATTCACAATGGAGTATGCTTAGACTGACTAAAAACTTCCCTCATCCAATGTTCAATGGAGTAAAATTTCAAAATATTCAATTATCGTTTTTTGGCTCCCGTATTTTCCCTATATGCAAGGTGTTTGTTCTCGTTTACGGGGCATTCGCGATCATGTGTTCACCTCACTTAGATGTGCTTATTTTGGAGACCCCCCTCCCCGCTCAGCTCGTTGTCGCCGTGTGGGGGCTTCGTGGGCGGCTGCTGAGTGTGATTGCTCCTTAGGACAGTCCTCTTGTCCTTTTCTAGCCTTGTGCTCCTGCTGCCGTCCTCTCCAATTCTGCTGGGCTCCTTTTCCTTTTCCTTCTGTTTCGTTTTTTTCTCCCCCCTCTTCTCCTATCTGCTTGCCGTTTCCTGCCGACCTTTTGCTCGTTTTGGTTCTTCCATGGACTTCTTCTATTTTGACGCCCGGGTGCTTGAGGAGGCATACTCATGCACCCGTAGAACTGCAGTACCCGACGTCGAGAGCGAGGGAACCTTTTATTGTCAATCCCCACTTCGTCACTGAACCCGATCTCGACGGACTGGTCGTTTCTTAAGGTGGCGTTTTGTGGGGCGTATACTCACGACGCACCTCTAGGAGGCCCCGACAAGATCGGCGATAGCTTTCTTGTTGGGTGTCCTGCCTCTAATTGTGGCTCCATGGTGGGTGTGGGGGCACATTCGTGAGTGAATTCTTAATTTCGTGAAGATGGATGATTTAACCCGGTGTTTCGGCTGCTTCTGGCTTACCTTTTCAGGCTCGTGGGGTGGGCGACCAAGCCCCCGAGTCGGTCCGTATTGGAAGACCGGGCTCTGTAGCCTCCGCTGCATTGGGCCCCGACCTTGCTCCTCCTTTGGCCTCTCTGACTCCTTCCCCTGGCTCCCTCCCTCCTCTGTGGTTGGGTCGAGCCCCAAGCCCCCCGGTGGTGACTACCTCGTCCCCTGGCGCGGCTCCTTCTCTAGTTGTAACTACTGCGCCTTTTAACCCCTCTCTCTCTGGGGGTTCTCACCGCCGTCCTCGTCACGGCCGCCCTCGCTCGATTCCTTCCAGTTCTGCTACCTATCAAGCCTTGTTTTGTCCCGCTTCGTGGGCCAAATATTTTGATCTCCTCCCTCTTGATTCTGCGCCTCCTGACGATTTCTCCCTTCATCGACATCTCATTGATTCCGTGGATTCCTCCATTACTTTCAACCCCACTCGTCTCGGTACACGTGTCGTTGCTGCTCCTTCTCAGGATGCTGCTTCCCGCTTGGCTGCCTTATCCTGCCTTGGCGAGACCCCTGTTCGGGTCTCGAAGAACGCTCAATTGAATGCCAGTGTTGGCACTATTTTGCTCCCGCCCCCATGTTGCACCGGTGTTCGGGACCTGCGCGACTGCCACGACGATATTCGCCATATCCTCGCTGCCCAGGGCCATTCTATTCTCCAGGTGGACACGTTTACTCGTCCCGCCTCGTGGGAGTCGCCGTCAACCCCTCAGGGTTTGTGAAGATTACCTTTGATGGTAGGACCCTTCCACCCTCTGTCCATTCTTGCTGGTGCCAGGTGCTCTGTCCAGGAGTACATTCCTTCTCCTCGGCTCTGCAACAAGTGCGGGAGGTTTGGGCATGGTGCCCTCCGATGCTCCGGGACTGTCTCTCTCTGTCCTTTGTGTGGTTGCGAGGGTCACTCTAAGTCGGAGTGCACTTCTCCCCAGGCTCGTTGCCTCAACTGCGGTGAGGCCCATCCTACCTTCTCCCGTGCGTGTGTCCATTACAAGCTTGAGGCAGCCGTCCTCAACCTGAAGCACCGGGAGCGTTTATCTTTTCCTGAGGCGAGGCGCCAGTTTCGCCGGCTCCCGCCTTATGCTAATATCTCGTATGCTCGCGTGTTGCGCTCTTCCTCTCCTCGGCCTTCCCGCCTTCCTCAGACTCACAACCGTTTCCGGGCCTTGGACCCTGATGCGCCCACTGCCCCCTCAAATATTTCAATTATCGTTTTGTTCTCGTTTACGGTGCATTCGCGATCATGTGCTTACCTCACTTAGATGTGCTTATCTGGGGAAAAATTCGAGCCGAAAAAATTTACCTTTTCCCATAAATCGGGTGGTGGTACATCAGACTTTTTCTTTATATGTTCAGAGCAGGGTGCTTATTGGGCGACCATTTGAAACTCATTTGAACGATGTAACGACATCACCTTAACGTATTAGATATATATAGGGTAGATTCGGTGTTGGTGTCATTTTTCCGCACTGGTAACCTGCTGTCTGAGAAAACCATGCGAGGGAGCCTTCTGACGGATATTGGCGTATTAGCAACATTTGTCTCGTTGTGGGAAACTTTGGTGGGAATCTCAATTCAAACATTAACTATACTATACTCTATGTTTGCATCTCATCCTCAAAATAAAGAGCTTATCAATTCCATGTCCCAATATAAATGTTCTTAACAGAATTCACAATGGAGAAAGCTTACTGAGTAAAAACTTCCCTCATCCAATGTTCAGTGGAGTAAATTTGTTGAATCACTCATGCCTCATTAAATCTTATGCAGCGCAAAGCTTTAAAGACTTCAAATATAAGTTCAAAATACACTGAATACAACACCATGAAAAGTGGATGAATTGCAATCGGTGAGGTATGCACATGTAAGCTGCAAGCTGAAGTACTGTGCTTTATTAAAAGAATTTTTTGGGGAGGGATATTCCTGCGTGGGACCTAATTCTCTGGTTTGCTTACTAAGTGTTCTTTATATGTTCAGAGCAGGGAACTTATTGGGCGACCATTTGAAACTCATTTGAACGATGTAACGACATCACCTTAACGTATTAGATATATATAGGGTAGATTCGGTTTGGTGTCATTTTCCGCACGGGTACCTCCTGTCTGAGAGAACCATGCCAGGGAGCCTTCTGACGGATATTGGCAACATTTGTCTCGTTGTGGGAAACTTTGGTGGAATCTCAATTCAAAACATTAACTATATTATACACTATGTTTGCATCCCATCCTCAAAATAAAGAGCTTATCAATTCCATGTCGAAATATCATTTTTCTTAACCAATTCACAATGGAGTATGCTTAGACTGAGTAAAAAACTTCCCTCATCCAATGTTCAGTGGAGTAAAATTTCAAAATATTTCAATTTTCGTGTTTTGGCTCCAGTATTTTCCCTTAATGCAAGGTGTTTGTTCTCGGTTACGGTGCATTCGCGATCATGTGCTCACCTCACTTAGATGTGCTTATTTTGGAGACAATCGAGCCGAAAAATTTACCTTTCTCCAGAAATCGGGTGTGGTACATCAGACTTTTTCTTTATATGTTCAGAGCAGGGTGCTTATTGGGCGACCATTTGAAACTCATTTGAACGATGTAACGACATCAACTTAACGTATTAGATATATATAGGGTAGATTCGGTGTTGGTGTCATTTTCCGCACTGGTAACCTGCTGTCTGAGAAAACCATGCGAGGGAGCCTTCTGACGGATATTGGCGTATTAGCAACATTTGTCTCGTTGTGGGAACTTTGGTGGAATTCTCAATTCAAACATTAACTATACTATACTCTATGTTTGCATCCCATCCTCAAAATAAAGAGCTTATCAATTCCATGTCCCAATATAAATGTTCTTAACAGAATTCACAATGGAGAAAGCTTAGACTGAGTAAAAACTTCCCTCATCCAATGTTCCAGTGGAGTAAAATTTGTTGAATCACTAATGCCTCATTAAATCTTATGCAGCGCAAAGCTTTAAAGACTTCAAATATAAAGTTCAAAATACACTGAATACAACACCATGAAAAGTGGATGAATTGCAATCGGTGAGGTATGCACATGTAGCTGCAAAGCTGAAGTACTGTGCTTTATTAAAAGAATTTTTTGGGGAGGGATATTCCTGCGTGGGACCTAATTCTCTGGTTGGCTTACTAAGTGTTCTTTATATGTTCAGAGCAGGGAACTTATTGGGCGACCATTTGAAACTCATTTGAACGATGTAACGACATCACCTTAACGTATTAGATATATATAGGGTAGATTCGGTGTTGGTGTCATTTTCCGCACGGGTTACCTGCTGTCTGAGAGAACCATGCCAGGGAGCCTTCTGACGGATATTGGCAACATTTGTCTCGTTGTGGGAAACTTTGGTGTAATCTCAATTCAACATTAACTATTATACACTATGTTTGCATCCCATCCTCAAAATAAAGAGCTTATCAATTCCATGTCGAAATATAAATGTTCTTAACACAATTCACATGGAGTATGCTTAGACTGAGTAAAAACTTCCCTCTTCCAATGTTCAGTGGAGTAAAATGTCAAAATATTTCAATTATCGTTTTTGGCTCCCGTATTTTCCCTATATGCAAGGTGTTTGTTCTCGTTTACGGTGCATTCGCGATCATGTGCTTACCTCACTTAGATGTGCTTATTTTGGAGACAATGGAGCCGAAAAATTAACGTTTCTCCATAAATCGGGTGTGGTACATCAGACGTTTTCTCTATATATTCAGAGCAGGGTGCTTATTGGCGACCATTTGAAACTCATTTGAACGATGTAACGACATCACCTGAACGTATTCGATATATATAGGGTTGACTCGGTGTTGGTGTTATTTTCCGCACGGGTAACCTGCTGTTCTGAGAGAACCATGCGAGGGAGCCTTCAGACGGATATTGGCGTATTGGCAACATTTGTCTCGTTGTGGGAAACTTTGGTGGGAATCTCAATTCAAACATTAACTATACCATACACTATGTTTTCATCCCATCCACAAAATAAAGAGCTTATCAATTCCATGTCCCAATATAAATGTTCTTAACACAATTCAAAATGGAGAAAGCTTAGACTGACTAAAAACTTCCCTCATCCAATGTTCAGTGAGTTAAATTTGTTGAATCACTAATGCCTCATTAAATCTTATGCAGCGCAAAGCTTTAAAGAATTCAATACAAAGTTCAAAATACACTGAATACAATACCATGTAAAGTGTGATATTGCAATCGGTGAGGTATGCACATGTAAGCTGCAAAGCTGAAGTACTGTGCTTTATTAAAAGAATTTTTTGGGGAGGGATATTCCCTGCGTGGGACCTAATTCTCTGGTTGGCTTACTAAGTGTTCTTTATATGTTCAGAGCAGGGTGCTTAATGGGCGACCATTTGAAACTCATTTGAACGATGTAACGACATCACCTTAACGTATTAGATTATATAGGGGGTAGATTCGGTGTTGGTGTCATTTTCCGTACGGTATCCTGCTGTCTGAGAGAACCATGCCAGGAGCCTTCTGACGATATTGGCAACATTTGTCTCGTTGTGGGAAACTTTGGTGGGAATCTCAATTCAAACATTAACTATATTATACACTATGTTTTGCATCCCATCCTCAAAATAAAGAGCTTATCAATTCCATGTCGCAATAAAATTGTTCTTAACACATTTCCCAATGGAGAAAGCTTAGACTGAGTAAAAACTTCCCTCATCCAATGTTCAGTGGAGTAAAATTTCAAAATTTAACTTTTTGGCCCTTTTCCCTTAAAATTTTTTATGCAGCGCAAAGGCTTTTAAGGATTTTCAAATCAAAGCCAAAAATTAACCTTTTCCAACAAATGGGGTGGAATGAATTTTCAATTTCGGGGGGTTATTGGGCACCATTTAAACTCAAAGTGAAAATACCTTCTTTAATTAAAAGGGAATTTTTGGGGAGGGATATTCCTGCGTTGGGAACCAATTCCGGGGGCCTTAACAATTTCTTTATTGGCAACAGGGTCTTTTGGGGAAACCTTTTGGGAAACTCAATTTAAACATTAACAACAATCACCTTAAGTTTGATATTAAAATAAAGAGGTTTTTCCATTTTCCCAAATTAAATGTTCTTTAAAACCAATGGAGGGAAAGCCTTCTGAGGAAAATTCCCTATTCCAATTTGTTCGTTGGGGAAAATTTTTGGAATCTAATTCCCATTAAATATTATACCAAAGTTTTGATTTCAAAATAAAAGTTAAAATTCCTGTCCAATAAAAGTTTAAAAATTCCAATGGGAGGTATGCCTTAAGCTGAAAGTAAAAACTTCCCTTTATTAAAAGTTTTGGGGAGGGAAATTTCAAATAACCAATTTTCGGTTTTTGGCTTATAATTTTCCCTTTAATGCAAGGGGTTTTTCCTTTAAACTCTTTGGAACATGTCAACCTCACTTAAGATTGTTAATTTGGGAAATTCGGGGGTTTTATTTTCCCATAAACCTGTGGTCAAGAATTTTCAAGTTCAGAGGAATTTGGCTTATTGGGCAACCATTTGCTCTTTGGGAAACGGTGGGAACCAATTCAAACCTTAACTATTAATTATAATAGGGTTTGATTCCCTTTGGTTTCAATTTTCCGCAAATTAAATGTTCTTAAAAACCAATGGAGGGAGCCTTCTGAGGAAAATTCCCTATTGGCAACATTTTCTGTTTAAACTTTTTGGTGGGAATTTCTCTTAAACAAATTTTTTCTCTTTATGTTTGCATCCCTTCCTCAAATTAAAGGCTTATTCAAAATTCCAGCCCAAAAAATTTCCTTTCCCAATTAAATGGGGTTGTGGTAAAAACTTTCCCTTTATAATGTTCAGGGGGTTTAAATTTGGGGAATTTAAACCTCATTTAAACATGAACGCAAACCTTTAAGATTTCAAATAAAAGGGGTTCAAATTTCCGAATAAACCCCTGGGAAAATGGAGGAATTCAACGGTTTGGGTATTGGCAACATTTGCTCGGTGGGAAACTTTGGTGGGCTTTAATTAAAAAATTTTTAGGGATATTCCTCTGGACCTTAATCTTCCGGTTCCTTATAAATGTTCTTTAAAATTTCAAGGGGTACTTAATTGGGGAAAATTTAAACCAATTTAAGGGAGTAAAACGAATTATTTAACGTTTTTTAAGATTTTTAATAAGGGTTGTTCCGGTTTGGTGCATTTTTGGCACCTAGTAATTGCTTTTCTGGAGAAATTCGAGGGAAAACCTTTCTCCATAAATTGGGTTGGCAAATTTTTCTTTAAATTTGGGGGTCTTAATTCAAACCATTTAACTATTTTAAACATGTTTGCATCCCAACCTAAAATAAAGGGAGCTTTTTCCATTTTCCGCAAATTAAATGTTCTTAAAACCAATTCCAAGGGAGCCTTTGACGGATAAAAACTTTTCTCCTTGTTAAATTTGGGGGAAAATTTCAAAAGTTTAAATTTTCCTTTTTGGCTCCCATTAAATTTTCTTCCTTAAAAAATGTTTTTCCTTTACGGTGGATTGCGATAGTCTTCCCTCACCAATGTTTATTTGGAGAAAATTTCGAAAAAATTTTCCTTTTTCTCCAATAAATCGGGTGTTTGGTTCTCGTTTTTCTTTATTGTTCCCAACAGGGTGCTTATTTGGGCGACCAAAATTTAAACCTTTCTTTAAACGGGTGTGGACATCAACCTTTAAGTTTAGAATTTATTGGGGTTTAAACTCTTTGGTGTCATTTTCCGAAAAGGGTAACCGGTGTTGGGAACCGCCAAGGAACCCTTCTGAGGAAATAATTTGGGGCGTATTGGCAACATTTGTCTCGTTGTGGGAAACTTTGGTGGGAATCTCAATTCAAACATTAACTATATTATACACTATGTTTGCATCCCATCCTCAAAATAAAGAGCTTATCAATTCCATGTCCAATATAAATGTTCTTAACACAATTCACAATGGAGTATGTTAGACTGAGAAAAAACTTCCCTCATCCCAATGTTCAGTGGAGTAAAATTTCAAAATTATTTCAATTTTCGTTTTTTTCTCCAAGTTTTTCCCTTAATGCAAGGTTTTTCTCGGTTTACGGTGCATTCGCGATCATGTGCTTACCTCACTTAGATGTGCTTATTTTGGGAAATTCGAGCCGAAAAATTTTCCTTTCTCCAAAATCGGGTGTGGTACATCAGACTTTTTCTTTATATGTTCAGAGCAGGGTGCTTATTGGGCGACCATTTGAAACTCATTTGAACGATGTAACAACATCACCTTAACGTATTAGATATAATAGGGTAGATTCGGTGTTGGTGTCATTTTCCGCACGGGTAACCTGCTGTTTTCCCCGGGGGAAAATTTTTTGGGAAAAATTTTCCCTTTAAATTTTTAAAAAAAATTTTTTTTTTCCCGGGTTTCCTCCCTTCCCAAAAAAACCCCTTTTCCCGGGAATTTTTCCAAAAATTTTCCGGTGGGAAATTTGGGAATTTTAAAAAAAATTTTAATTTCATTTTAAATTTTAAAAAAAACTTTTTTTTAAAAAATTTTTCCCAAAAAAATTTTTTTTTAAAATTTTTTAAAATTTTTCTTTTCCCCTTTTTTGGGTTTTTTTAAAAGGGGGTTTTTTTTTTTAAATCGGGTTTTAAAATTTTTTTTTTTAAAAGGGGCCAAAAACCTTTTAAATAAATTTGGGGGTAAAACCCCCTTTTTTTTTTAAAAAGGGGGTTTTGGGGGGTTTTTTTCCCCCAAAATTGGCCCCTTTTTAAGGGAAATTTGGGGAATTTTGGGGTTTTTTTTTGGGGGAAATTTGGTGGGGAAAAAAAAAATTTTTATTTTGGGATTCCCCCCGGGGGAAATTTTGGGTTTAAAAACCTTAAAAATTTAAAAATTTTTCCCCCAAAAAAAAAACCCCCAATTTGGTGGGAAAAAATTTTTAAACCAATTTTCCTTTTTCCCAATTTTTTCCCCTTTTGTTCCGGGGGTTTTTTTTTTTTTTTTTTTTTTTAAAAGGGGGTTTTTACCTTTTCCCCCCAAAACCTCAAATTTTTTTTTTTAGAACAAAAAAACCTTTTAAAATTTGGGGGAAAAAAATTTTTTTATTTTCCAAGGGGAATTGGGGGTTTTAAATTTCCCCAAAAACCCCTTTAAAACCTTTAAGGGAAATTTGGGGATTTGGGTTTTGGCAAATTTTGGGTTTTTTGGGGAAAACCCAAAAATTTAAAATTATTCCTTTTTAAAACCCCTCTTTAAAACTTTTTTTTAAAAAAAAAATTTTTAAAAATTAAATTTGGGTTTAAAAAAAACTTTCCCTTCCAACCCAATTAAAAATTTTTTTAAAAAAATTTCCCAAAAAATTTTTTTTTAAAAAAACCCCAAATTAAAAAAAAAAAACCAAAAAAACCCAAATAAAAAAAAAAGGGAATTTAAAAGGGGGGGGAAAAAAAAAAAAAAATTTTTGGGGGTTTTTTTTTTTTTTTTTTTCCCCCCCCGGGGGGGGGGGGAAAAAATTTTTTTAAATAAGGGAAGGGGTTTTTTGGGGCCTTTTCCCCAAACCCCAAAACCTTGGGGTTTTTTTTGGGAAATTTTTGGGTTGGTTAAATTTTTTAAAACCCCTTTAAAAAAATTTTTCCCCCAAAAAAAAAAAAAAAACCCGGGGGAATTAAAAACCCCAAATTTTCAAAAAAAAATTTTTTTTTTTTAAAAAATTTTTTAAAATTTGTTTTTTTAAAGGTTTTCCCCCCTTTTTTCCTTTTTTAAAAAAAAAAACCCCCCCAAAATGGGGGTTTTAAAAATTTTTTTTTTTTTTTTTTTTTTGAAATTTTCCCCCTTTTTAAAATTTTTTTAAAGGGGGGGAAAATTTTTTAAACCTTGGGGGTTTTCCGGGGGAAAAAAAAATTTTTTTTAAAAAATTTTTTTTAAAATTTTTCCCCTTTTGGAGAAATTTTTTTTTTTTTAAAAACCTTTTAAAAAAAAACCCCTTCCCTTTAGGGAAAAAAAAAAGGGTTTTTTTTTTTCCCAAAGGGGGTTTTTTTTTAAAAACCCTTTGGGGATTTTTTTCCCCGGGTTTATTTTTTTGGAAAATTTTTTCTTTTAATTTTGGGGGTTTTTTTTAAAATTTTAAA
Source organism: Procambarus clarkii (assembly GCF_020424385.1). Taxonomy (NCBI): domain Eukaryota; kingdom Metazoa; phylum Arthropoda; class Malacostraca; order Decapoda; family Cambaridae; genus Procambarus; species Procambarus clarkii. The sequence goes on from NW_025573278.1 coordinate 9,986, forward strand.
AAAATTTTTTCCCCCGGGGGGGGGAAACCCCCCCCCCCCTTTTTTTTTTTTTTTTTTAAAAAAAATTAAACCCTTTTGGAAAAAAGGCCCCCAAAAAATTTTTTTTTAAAAAAAAATAAATTTTAAAATTTTTTTTTTTCCAATTTTTTTAAAAAATTTTTTTGGTTTTTTGGGGTTTTAAAAAAAGGGAAATTTTAAAAACAAACCCAAAAAATTTTTCCCCGGGGGGAATCAAATTTTTTTTTTAAAAAGGGTTTTTGGGGAAAATTTTTTTAAAAAGGGGGCCCCTTAATTTTTTATATTTAAGGGAGGGTTTTTGGGGTTTTTAAACCTTTTTTGGGGAAACCCAAAGGGAAAAAATTTGGGTTTGGGGTTTTTTTTGGGGGAAATTTGGTGGGGAAAACCAAACCCCTTTTTAACCTTTTTTCCCAACCTTTTTTTAAAAAATTTTGGGGAAAAAAAATTTTTTAACCAAATTTAAAAGGGTTTGTTTAAAAAAAAACCCCCAATTTGGTTAAAAAATTTTTAAACCAATTTTCCTTTTTTCCCAATTTTTAAAAAATTTTTTTGGGTTGGGGTTTTCAAAATTTTCCCCTTTTTTTTTTTGGGAAAAAAAATTTTTTCCCCCGGGGGAATTTTTTCCTTTTTTTTTGGGGGGGAAATTGGGGAAAAAAACCTTTTAAAAAAACCCCTTTTTTTTTTTAAAAAGGGGGTTTTTGGGGAAAAATAATTTGGTTTGGAAAACCCCCTTTTAAAAAAAATTTTTTGGGGTTTTTTTTTGGGGGGGGGGAAAACCAAACCCCAACCTTTTTTTTTTTTTGGGGGAAAAACCCCCAAATTAAAATTTTTTTTTGGGGTTTTCCCCAAAAAAAACCCCCCTTTTTTTGGGGTTAAAATTTTTTTTTTCCCCCCTTTAAAATTTTCCCCCAAAAAAAATTAAAAAAATTTTTTTTTTGGGAAAAAAAAAAATTTTTTTTTTTTGGGGGGAACCCGGGGGGAAAAAAAAATTTTTCCCTTTTTAAAAAAATTTTTTTTAATTTTGGGGGTTTTTGGGGTTTTTTCCTTTTTTTAAAAAAAAGGGGTTTTTAAATTGGGGGGTTTTTTTTTTCCCGGGAAACCCAAACCTTTAAAGGAAATTTTAATTTAGAAATTTTTTTTTTTTTTTAAAAAAATTTTTTAAAACCTTTTCCCCTTTCCCAAATAAAATTTTTCCGTTTAAAAATTTTTAAAAAAAAAAAATTTTAAAAAAATTTTTTCCAAAATTTAAAGTTAAAAATTTGGAAAATTAAAATTTTCCCCCAAAAAAAAAAAAAAAAAAAAAAGGGAAAAAATTCCCCCAATTTGGGGTTAAAATTTTTAAATTTTAAAAAGGGGGTTTTTTTTTTTTTGGGGGGTTTTTTTTTTTTGGGGGGTTTTTGGGCCCCCCAAAATGTTTTCCCCCCGGGGGGGGGTTTTTTTTTTCCCCCCTTTTTGGGCCCCAGGGTTTTTTTTTTTTTCCCCGGGTTTTTTTTTTTTAAAAAAAAATTTTTTTTTAAAAAAAAAATTTTTTTTAAAAAAAAATTTTTTTAAAGGGGGGAAAAAATTTTCCCCTTTTTTAAATTTTTTCCCCAAACCCCGTTTTTAAAACCAAGGGGGGCCCTTTTTTTTTCCCCAACTTTTTTTTTTTGGGGGCCAAAAAAACCTTTTAAAATTTTTTTTAAATTTTTTTTAAAAAAGGGGTTTTCCCAATTTAAATTTTAAAAAAATTTTTAACCCCTTTAAATAAATTTGGGGAAAAATTTTTTCCCCCGGGGGTTTTTTTTTTTTTTTTGGGTAAAATTTTTTTTTTAAAATTTTGGGCCCCTTCAAAAAATTTTTTTTTAATTTTTTTTCCCCCAAAAAAAAAAAATTTTTTTTTAAAAAAATTTTTTTTTTGGGGAAATTTTTAAAAGGGCCCAAAATTTTAAACCCAAAAAAAAAAACCCAAAAAAAATTTTTTAAAGGGTAGGTTTTTGGGGGGTTTTTTTAAAAAATTTTGGGGGTTTTGGGGGCCCAAGGGGTTCTTTTTTAAAGGGGGGCCCCCCTTTGGGGAAAAATTTTTTGGGGAAAAATTTTCCTTTTTTTTTTAAAAAATTGTTTCCCAAAACCCAAAAAGGGAGCCTTTAAAATTTGGCGAATTAAAATTTTTCCTTTAAAAGGGGGCCCAAAAAAATTCCCAATTTAAATTTGTTTTTTAAAAAAATTTTTTTTTTTTTTTTGGGGTTTTTTAAAAAAAATTTTTGGGGGAAAATTTAAAATTTTTTTTTTTGGGTTTTTTTAAATTTTTTCCCGGGAAAAACCCTTTTTCCCCCCAAAATTTTCTTTTTGGGAAAAGGGGGAAAAATTTTTTTAAAAAAGGGGGGAAAACTTTTTTAATTTTTAAAAAGGGGTTAAGGGGGGTTTTGAAATTTTAAAATTTGGTTCCCAAAAATTGGAAAAAAATTTTTGGGGTTTTTTTTTTGGGGGGGGCCTTTGGGGGCCCAAAACCTTTTAAAAATTTATTTTTTCCCAAAAAATTTTTTTTAAAAAATTTTTAAAAAATTTGGGTTTAAAAAAAACTTTCCCTTCCAAAAAATTTTTTTAAAAAAAAAAAACCTTTTAAAAAAAAGAAAAATTTTTTTTTGGAAAATTTTTTAAAAAAATTTTCCTTTAAACCCCATAAAAATTTTTTTTTTCCCAAAAATTTTTCCCCAAATTGGGGGAAAAAATTTTTTTTAAAAATTTTTAAAAAAAGGGAACCCTTTCCCGGGGGGTTTCTTTTTTTTTTCCCCCTTTTTGGGGAAACCTTTGGGAAACCCTTTTTTAAAAACCCCGGTTTGGGAAAAAAAAAAAATTTTAACCTTAATTTTCTAAAAAAAAAGGGGGTTTAAAAAAATTTTTCCCTTTTAAAAATTTTTAACCAAAAAAAATTTTCCCCCCCCCAAAAAAAAAAAAATTTTTTTTTTTTTTTTCCCCAAAGGGAAGGGTTTTTTTGGGAAAATTTCCCCCCTTTTGGGGTTTTTTTGGGGGAAAAATTTTTTTTTTCCTTTTTTTTTTTTTGGGGGGGAACCTTTTTTTGGGTTTAACCCCCTTTTTTTTTGGAAAAAAAGGGGGGGAAAATTTTTTTCCCCCCCAAAAAGGGGGGGGGGTTTTTTTTAAAATTTTTGGGGGGGGGGGAAAAAAAAAAAATTTTTTAAAAAAAGAGGCCCCCCTTAAATTTTTTTAAAAAAAAAATTTTTGGGTTTTTCCCCCCAAAACCCGGGGGGGGGGCCCCCCCTTTTTCCCAATTTGGGGTTTTTGGGGTTTTGGGTTTTTTTTTTTGGGGGGGGGGAAAAAATTTTAAACAATTTTTTTAAAAATTTTTTTAAAAAATTTTTTTAAAATTTAAACCTTTTTTAAAAAAAAATTTCAAAAAAAAGGGGTTTTCGGGGGTTTTTTTTTTTTTGGGGAAAAAAATTTTTTAAAATTTTTTTTTGGAAATTTTTTTTTTGGGGGGTTTTTTCCAAAAAATTTTTTCCAAACCCCCCAAAAAAAAATTTTTTTAAAATTTTTAAAAATTCAAAAAAATTTTTTTTTTGGGGGGTTTTTTGGCCTTTTCCCTTTAAAAACCCCAAAGGGTTTAAATTTGGGCCAAAAAAAAAAAAATTTTTTTGGGAAAATTAAATTTAACCTTTAATTTTAAAAAGGGGTTTTTTTTTTGGGGGGTTTTTTTTTTGGGGGGTTAAACCTTTTTTGGGGGGGGGAAAAAAATTTGGGAAATTTAAAATTTAAAATTTTTTTGGGGTTTTTTGGTGGGAATTTTCCCCAAAAAATTTTTTTTTTTAAAAAAAAGGAAATTTTCCGTTTAAAAATTTTTAAACCCCAAAAAATTTTAAAATAAAATTTTCCCCCCCGGGAGAAAATTTAAATTTTAAATTTTTTTTTTTAAAAAAATTTTTCCCTTTTAAAAAAATTTTTTTCCTTTAAAAAATTGGTTTTTTTTTTTTTTTGAAGGTGTTTTTTGGGAAATTTAAAAATTTTTTTCCCCCTTAAATTTTTTAAAATTTTTAAAAATTTAAAAATTGGGGGGAAAAAATTTTTTTTTTCCCCCTTTTTTTTAAAATTTTAAAATTTGGGGGGCCCCCCCTTTTTTTAAAAAGGGGGGGGGTTTTTTTTTAAAAAAATTTGGTTTTTAAAAAGGGGGGTTCTAAAAAAATTTTTTTAAAAATTTTTTTTAAACCTTTTAAAAAACCTTTCAAAAAAATTATAAATTTTTCCCCTTCCCAAAAAAAATTTCCCAAAAAACCCCAAAAATTTTTAAAATTAAAATTTAAAATTTTAATTTTTTTTCCCCCTTTTTTTGGGGGTTTTTTTTTTTTTTTTTTTTCCCTTAAAATTTTTTTTCCTTTGGGAAAAACCTTTTCCCCCCGGGGGTCTTTTTTTTTTGGGAAAAAATTTTTTCCCAAAAATTTTTTTAAATTTTTTTTTAAAAAAAAGGGGTTTTGGGGTTTTTTTTAAAACCCCCCTTTTTGGGAAATTAGACTCGGTGTTGGTGTCATTTTCCGCACAGGTAACCTGCTGTCTGAGAGAACCATGCGAGGGAGCCTTCTGACGGATATTGGCGTATTGGCAACATTTGTCTCGTTGTGGGAAACTTTGGTGGGAATCTCAATTCAAACATTAACTATATTATACACTATGTTTGCATCCCATCCTCAAAATAAAGAGCTTATCAATTCCATGTCGCAATATAAATGTTCTTAACACAATTCACAATGGAGTATGTATAGACTGAGAAAAAACTTCCCTCATCCAATGTTCAGTGGAGTAAAATTTCAAAATATTTCAATTTCGTTTTTTAACTCCAGTATTTTCCCTTAATGCAAGGTGTTTGTTCTCGGTTACGGTGCATTCGCGATCATGTGCTCACCTCACTTAGATGTGCTTATTTTGGCGACAATCGAGCCGAAAAATTAACCTTTCTCCACAAATCGGGTGTGGTACATCAGACTTTTTCTTTATATGTTCAGAGCAGAGTGCTTATTGGGCGACCATTTGAAACTCATTTGAACGATGTAACAACATCACCTTAACGTATTAGATATACATAGGGTAGATTCGGTGTTGGTGTCATTTTCCGCACTAGTAACCTGCTGTCTGAGAGAACCATGCGAGGGAGCCTTCAGACGAATATTAGCGTATTGGCAACATTTGTCTCGTTGTGGGAAACTTTGGTGGGAATCTCAATTCAACATTAACTATACAATACACTATGTTTGCATCCCATCCTCAAAATAAAGAGCTTATCAATTCCATGTCCCAATATAAATGTTCTTAACACAATTCACAATGGAGAAAGCTTAGACTGAGTAAAAACTTCCCTCATCCAATGTTCAGTGGAGTAAAATTTGTTGAATCACTAATGCCTCATTAAATCTTATGCAGCACAAAGCTTTAAAGACTTCAAATACAAAGTTCAAAATACACTGAATACAACACCATGAAAAGTGGATGAATTGCAATCGGTGAGGTATGCAAATGTAAGCTGCAAAGCTGAAGTACTGTGCTTTATTAAAGAATTTTTTGGGGAGGGATATTCCTGCGTGGGACCTAATTCTCTGGTTGGCTTACTAAGTGTTCTTTATATGTTCAGAGCAGGGTGCTTATTGGGCGACCATTTGAAACTCATTTGAACGATGTAACGACATCACCTTAACGTATTAGATATATATAGGGTAGATTCGGTGTTGGTGTCATTTTCCGCACGGGTAACCTGCTGTCTGAGAGAACCATGCCAGGGAGCCTTCTGACGGATATTGGCAACATTTGTCTCGCTGTGGGAAACTTTGGTGGGAATCTCAATTCAAACATTAACTAAATTATACACTATGTTTGCATCCCATCCTCAAAATAAAGAGCTATCAATTCCATGTCGCAATATAAATGTTCTTAACACAATTCACAATGGAGTATGCTTAGACTGAGTAAAAACTTCCCTCATCCAATGTTCAGTGCAGTAAAATTTCAAAATGTTTCAATTTTCGTTTTTTGGCTCCAGTATTTTCCCTTAATGCAAGGTGTTTGTTCTCGTTTACGGTGCATTCGCGATCATGTGCTTTCCTCACTTAGATGTGCTTATTCTGGAGAAATTCGAGCCGAAAAATTTTCCTTTCTCCATAAATCGGGTGTGGTACATCAGACTTTTTCGTTATATGTTCAGAGCAGGGTGCTTATTGGGCGACCATTTGAAACTCATTTGAACGATGTAACGACGTCACCTTAACGTATTCGATATATATAGGGTAGACTCGGTGTTGGTGTCATTTTCCGCACAGGTAACCTGCTGCCTGAGAGAACCATGCGAGGGAGCCTTCTGACGGATATTGGCGTATTGGCAACATTTGTCTCGTTGTGGGAATTTTGGTGGGAATCTCAATTCAAACATTAACTATATTATACACTATGTTTGCATCCCATCCTCAAAATAAAGAGCTTATCAATTCCATGTCGCAATATAAATGTTCTTAACACAATTCACAATGGAGTATGCTTAGACTGAGTAAAAACTTCCCTCATCCAATGTTCAGTGGAGTAAAATTTCAAAATATTTCAATTTTCGTTTTTGGCTCCAGTATTTTCACTGAATGCAAGGTTTTTGTTCTCGGTTACGGTGCTTTCGCGATCATGTGCTCACCTCACTTAGATGTGCTTATTTTGGAGACAATCGAGCCGAAAAATTAACCTTTCTCCATAAATCGGGTGTGGTACATCAGACTTTTTCTTTATATGTTCAGAGCAGGGTGCTTATTGAGCCACCATTTGAAACTCTTTTGAAAGATGTAACGACATCACCTTAACGTATTAGATATATATAGGGTAGATTCGGTGTTGGTGTCATTTTCCGCACTGGTAACCTGCTGTCTGAGAGAACCATGCGAGGGAGCCTTCTGACGGATATTGGCGTATTGGCAACATTTGTCTCGATGTGGGAAACTTTGGTGGGAATCTCAATTCAAACATTAACTATACTATACACTATGTCTGCATCCCATCCTCAAAATAAAGAGCTTATCAATTCCATGTCCCAATATAAATGTTCTTAACACAATTCACAATGAAGAAAGCTTAGACTGAGTAAAAACTTCCCTCTTCCAATGTTCAGTGGAGTAAAATTTGTTGAATCACTAATGCCTCATTAAATCTTATGCAGCGCAAAGCTTTAAAGACTTCAAATACAAAGTTCAAAATACACTGAATACAACACCATGAAAAGTGGATGAATTGCAATCGGTGAGGTATGCACATGTAAGCTGCAAAGCTGAAGTACTGTGCTTTATTAAAAGAATTTTTTGGGGAGGGATATTCCTGCGTGGGACCTAATTCTCTGGTTGGCTTACTAAGTGTTCTTTATATGTTCAGAGCAGGGTGCTTATTGGGCGACCATTTGAAACTCATTTGAACGATGTAACGACATCACCTTAACGTATTAGATATATATAGGGTAGATTCGGTGTTGGTGTCATTTTCCGCACGGGTAACCTGCTGTCTGAGTGAACCATGCCAGGGAGCCTTCTGACGGATATTGGCAACATTTGTCTCGTTGTGGGAAACTTTGGTGGGAATCTCAATTCAAACATTAACTATACTATACACAATGTTTGCATCCCATCCACAAAATAAAGAGCTTTCTGTGTTTTGTATATTACTGTATACAGTATGATTGTACATATTCCAATTTTCCAGGTATCTGATGATGTTTCGGTGGTGGCGAGTAGCAGATAGGGTGAGGAATGTGCATCAGTACCGCAGGTTGGCTACGAGGGAGGTGTTTGATGTGGTGGTGGTGGTGGGTGGTGGTCATGCTGGTACTGAGGCCTGTGCCGCAGCGGCCAGGATGGGGCCTCAACACTGCTTGTTACACACAAGAAGTCCACTATAGGTTATTATATTTGTGATTTGGAAGTACTTATGTGTACACATTTATGAATACATATACAGTATACTGTATTTACTTATCAAATACTTGCTCATACTGGGTAGCATCCACAATGGTTTTCATGTCTTTTACCTCCACATTACTGATTATTGTTCTTTTATAAATATGTAGTGTTTTCCCAAAAAATTTCCTTTGTCTTTTTCTGTTTTTTCTACTGTTTCTTTTCCCCTGATAAAAATTAATTACAGTACTTAAATTTTGAAATTTTAGCATGCTGCATAATGTTGAATAACTTTTCTTAACATTTGAACAGGAGAAATGTCATGCAATCCTTCTTTTGGAGGCATTGGTAAAGAACACCTAATGAGAGAGGTAGATGCGTTGGATGGCCTTTGTGGTCGGATCTGTGATATATCAGGCATAAACTATAAGGTAAGGAGTAACTATAGTTTCTTGCTAACTTATTTGTCTTTTAAGTCATAGGTTTCAGTAGTATTCATCAAGGTGGTTTTAACTTTGTACAGCATTACAAATTTATAAAACCAGTGTACATGTTTGCCTGTTCGGAAGCACATGCCCTTCCAGTAGGTTAACCCATTCTAATCTGTTAATTAAAATAAGTTTGCTCTGCCGTGTGACTACCACATGGCAGTAACACCTCCAACTCAGGCTCAACAGTTCATTTCCTCCTCACATTTCTCCTGACTATACTGTACAGTACTTTGTAATGGTTAGTGGAGATTAATTATTCAGTTAAGTGACTTTTACCCAGTTTAGTGTTTGTGTGGTTCACCTGACAACTAGTAGCTTAGTAACTTTGTAATTCACAGGCTAGTGCCTTAAGAATCTGTTGAGTGTCATGGATTTCCTGACCAGTATCTGTGTAGTAGTTTGGAATGTGGCCAACTGTGGACAGTTTTCTGGCTAGAGACTCGATCACTTGGTTTCACTGCCCATCAATTTCCTGTAGTTGCCCTTCACAACCACTCTTCACCAAGACCACACCTTGGTGAAGCTAACCTTAATATGTTGATCCATGTAATAAATAATGGTGTTAAGAATGCCTTTCTATAATGACTGTGATTTAATGACCCCATATTATGCTGATACGGGTGTGCTTAATGCATCCTTAACATTAAACAAGGTATATATGAGAGTAAAGAGTTACCTTTGTTTAGAAAGGTAAAGAAATTAGTGAGAAAGTGTATATATATGTATTAAAAAGAACAATTTAATTCATCAATTCATTAAACAGTATCACTTAAGTAAAATTTTGTACTGTATGGTACTTTATTCAACTGACTAGATTTTTTTTTGTACAGTACTGTATTTTGATTTTGAAAAAGATTGCTAACAATTTCTTGCACTATCACTATACAATTGGTTTTCAGATGTTGAACCGTAGCAAGGGTCCTGCTGTTTGGGGTCCACGAGCACAAATAGACCGAGTGCTTTACAAGACAAATCTTCAGAATGAACTATTTCAAGCAACTAACCTCACTATAATAGAATCATCAGTGGAAGATCTGATGTTAAGGGGGCTTATCACACTAAATTAAAAGTTGTTCAATTTGCTTATAATTTTTTTTATGAAATGGTTATAGAAAGGGCTGCAACTGGTCCAAGTTTCACCATCACACCCTAAACAGAAAAGGAGAAAAAAAATACACAACGTATTATGCAACGAATGTTCAACATTCTCAAATAATCTCAGGAAACACATGTGTCAACTAAAATGTCTACTATGTGCTGTAGAAGCACAAACTCTTGTAATAATTGTAATATGTATGTGCAATATATTTATATGTAATTTTTTTTTTGTTTTTTTTCTTTTTTTTTTTTGGCCAATTTTTTTCTCGTTTGTTATCAAGGGATTTGCATAAAACTTGCACACCGTGCTCAATGGATGCCTATCTGCAAGGGTGCCAATTATGAACGAAATCTGTCGAAGTCAAGCTCAGCTACAGGTGGCCGAACTTGGATCTTTATTTTACTCTGGAAAGTAATTTACAACTTCAAGGCATTTCTCAGCTTTCATTTATTAATCAATTTACATGCAAATTACACCTTATATGTAGAGTTTGTGCTTCTACAAACCTATTGAGACATTTTAGTCCAAAGTTCATTTGTTGATTTTATAAAAATTTATAAACATCATATATTGCATATGTTTGGAAGGGTAACTTTGAAAAATTATATTATTGCACTAAACACTTTCTTTGATAAAACTGATCAATACAATCTATTATTATGTGTTAGTTTAATATCTGAGTGTTATAGAAATGATTTTAGTTGACACATGTGTTCCCTGAAATTATTTGAAAATGTTGAAAATGCGTTGCATAATACGTTGTGAATTTTTTTCTCCTTTTCTGTTTAGGGTGTGATGCTGAAACTTGGACCAGTTGCAGCTCTTTCTATAACCATTTCATAAAAGAATTTATAAACAAATTGAACAATTTTTACGAAACCCGTAATATGCCCCCTTAAAAGAACCTCATACTGATGGTACGCTAAAGGATCAGTTAAGATTTGATTGATATATTTTTCGATATAGACAGACCAACTCAAATGTGGATTTGAGTAAAATCTGTTTATCATCTTTTCAAGTGTAGCCATAGAATGAACTTTATTTCACTTATTTCTTTCATTTTATATCAAGGAAGAAATAATCTTACTGTTGGGGACAGGAAGCCAGTACCTAAACTTATAAAGGTTACCCCTAGTTGGGTGCTGACATTTCCCAGGATGCACCCCACTGCAGTTACCTAACTCCCAAGTACCTATTTACTGCTAGGTGAACAGAAGCATCAGGTGAAAGGAAAAGGCATATCTCCTGTGCTAGAGGACAATAGTTTGGCAACATGCTGGGCTTGTAGTGGATTGTTTCCATTTATTTATGCTTGGTATAAAGTGTTTAAGGATGTGACAGCTCCATTGATAACCATTTTTTAATGCAAATAAACCTGTATTCCCTAATATAAATAGGGTGGGAAGGTAGGTCAGTGACCCATCTTCAATGATTCCCATCCACAAAAGGCAAAAGCAGCTTCAGATCTTGGAATTGATAGGTATGGGTGAAAAGGCATCTCCCGTTTTCTGCTCTACATTGTAGCTTGTAACTTCAAGCTATGTGTTATATGTGTCACATTGCATTTTTAGCAAAATGAACTGGATTAATATCTTTCAAATTTGTTCAATATTTTAAAGGTCTCAATATCACCTCTATTGTATATGGTTTCTAATGATGTTAGTTCTGTGGCCCTCAATCTCTGCTGTTATGAAAGTTGACTTAGTTCTGGAATGCAGATGAAAAGTCACAATAACGTGGCTGAAAAATGTTGACCAAACCACACTAGAAACTGAGGAGACGACTTGGTTCTGGAATGATTAGTGTTGCTCTTCATTAAAATTTTCCTGAAACAGTTGTGTGTTTTTGAAGGTAAGGTCTCCATGATTGATACAGTAGTTCAGAGGAGGGGTTCACCAGAAATTTGTATAGCTGCATAACAAATTTCTTTTTCTTAAAGTCAAAGGTTCATTTGTTTATGCCTAAGGTTTGGTTGTCATTTTTAGGCCTTCTCCGACTTGTTGAGCAACGTCCAGTGACTAGTGGATTATAATTCCTAGGTGAATGAGGCGCTTGGAATACAAATTGACCTAAATCTTTAACCAGCATCCTTTAATTTATACATGAGCTTCGCTCCTCTTAATTAAAATTATACAAATAATACCCAGTACTCTTATGTGTATGGTATAAATATAACATTGAGTTTAACGAAATTTGTTTTTCTGGAGGCTCTCTAGAATTTAGGCATAGAATTGGTCATGAGTGCCAGGCACTTATGACCAATTCTTCATACCATGAGCATGTACCAGAATCTTGCCTGCTCGCAGAGGCAGGGGAACATATTGGGAATCAGGGATCCACTAACACAGGGAAATCACACCATACACATTAACTCCTGCACAGTACTCTTTGTCACCCCTGAAACAGGTCTCGGCCTCAACAGCCAAGTCCAAAAGTACTACCAAGAACAGACAGGATAAAACTTGAAAATGAGTCCACCAAGCAAGAGGAATACAGAATACCAAAATTCTGAGACGGTATCTTTGATAATGGATGTGACAACAGGGTTAGGGTGTGAAATAGTAGCTTGTTTTTTATGCCAAAAGAGTTCTGGTTAGGTTTCTTAGTTTTGAGCAGATCTCTGATCCAAATGCTCCCTCTTCACTTCATAGAGAGATCCAAATCCTGGTTCTGGCTCTCAGTAGGTCAGAGTGGGCGCTATTGATGGCCTACCAGAAAAGACGATTTCATTACATTAAACACAAAGTTTTTAATGCACGTGTTTTAGCATAGCACTGTTTAATGTGCAATATATCGCCCAGTGTTTCTTATTATACATTTAGATAATGCTTAGAGCTGATATTTTGAATTGCGTGTTTTGAAAAAATAAAATTTATGTACTATCATAAAAAGGCATATTTGTCTTGTATATAGGTCAACTAGCTGAGTGTTGTGGAGTGTTACTAGCTAATGGCAAAGAGATCGTGTGTCGCAGTGTTGTCATCACCACGGGGACCTTCTTGAAAGGAGTTGTCAATATTGGGTTAGATGTGAAACCTGCTGGCAGGCTTGGAGATGCACCAGCCATTGGGCTTGCCAACACCTTAGAAAGGCTTCAGTTGAGGCTTGGAAGACTTAAAACAGGTATTGTGGAAAGTGCTTAGTAAGCCACAGTGCGTACTAGCAACTATCTTTTTATTCATCTGGTATGGGCTCTGTATTTCATTACACAATATATTTGTTAGATTTTCTTTCATTGCTAATTTGTATGATAAAATCAATGACTATCAAGTAGTTTAATTTGGTCATTCTGGCACAATAGGGGTCTTCATATTTGCTAACCTGCTTTTTAGATACCATTGATTGTATTAGTTTTATTACTGATCTAGATTTTGTTGGAAAAGTGTATTAGGCATGGAGTTTCCCAGTTATGTATTGTACATAATAGTCAACTCTTGTATATACAGAGATATTGACATTTAATTTTATACATGAATATGAAAGGTCTTGAAATCCTCTTATTAAGGGGTTTATTTTTTCCAACTCAAGGAACACCACCAAGAATAGCCAAAAACACCATTGACTACTCACAGTGTGAACCTCAAGCCCCTGACAACCCACCAGTCCCATTTTCATTCTTGAATCAACAGGTCTGGATTAAGGTTAGTACTTGAACAGTTTCCTGCTTTTCAGGAGATTCGTTTTCTACCTCCAGAAGTTTCCCCTGAATAGATAGGAGGACTGTAGAATTCTAGTGAAGTTTTTCTATAACAGACCATTTTCACACCTTTATGTGATAAAAGATTCCGTAGCAAGACGAAAGGTAATGATTCATTACTGAAAGACGAGTGTTTAATATAGGAGCTTTGAAGTTAAGTACAGTACTGTACAGTACAGTGAAAATCTGTGTCACATGCCCCATCCAATAACCCCCCTCTCTCCTTTCCTCTACATGCTGATCTTGTAAGAAATACTGTATTTTCCAGCATTTAAGAAGTTCCTCTGCTTAGGATACACATCTATTTTACAAGGATGTTATGAGGTGAAATACTTTTAAAATTTACTGTACAATGAAACATACAAAAGTGTTTAATAGTGCAGTTTGCCAGGTACTTTCACATAAACTAATACATTGAGCTTAAACTTAATGATGTGACAATGCACCCTGCCCATCAGAAAATATGGTACATATTTGTACTTACCTTTGAAGAGATATGTTTGACTTGTCACCCATGAATGGGCAAAAACAGGTCCAGTACTCTGTCTTATTTTTATGCAAATAAATAAGACAAAGACATACTGAAAATGTTGTATCAACTAGCAGCATGTTACACAAGCAGCATATTTCCCAAGCTGTTTAACCATAGTTATACTGCCTGGGAAACATGATTGGGTAACATGGCACTACAGTATGTATAGCACACACAGCACACTTTGTGACATTCACATATGATCTAAATAGAAATAATATACAAAACAAAATGCTACTCACCCATTCCCACATGTGAGTTGTTTGATACAATAGCTGAATTACAATTACCCTTCTTAGCTAGTTTCTTACTCCAACCCTTCCTACCAGGAATATTTTGGGTTCTTGTGAGATGAACCATTCAGACTCGTCTGATATTGCCTTCAACACACCAATCCTGCTGGGACCACTGTTTTTATAATTTGGATAAGTGTGCGCTGGTCGTCATTTCCTGGGAGGGTTCCCCCGTGTTAAAACAATGAATTTACGAAGCCTTAGGAAATCACACTTGGCTTCTGAAACCCACTTTAGCATCCTGGGAGCCAAGAGCAGAGTCTGGCTCTTGCTATGAGGCAAGAAAAGTCTGGGAATCAGATATGAACCCAAAACTGTACAAAAACACCAAAAAGCAAAAATTCCATAAAAGGCAAAGACTCATTGCTGCAGAAAGACCATCCCTCCTGTGATGCACCTAACTTTCCCTATATGGAAGCCCAGGCCACCAGTGTCCCAGCCACCCATTCACCACATTCACTTGCCCAATGTTACCACAGACACAGTTCTCCTCTGGGCCAGCTTGTAGTTTTATGCCACCAAGTAACTGGTGAAAGTGGGCATCTCTTGAATATTTAGTTCCCCGTGGGACCATTCCTTTATCATTTTGTTATGTTTCTTGGTTCGTGACACCCACCCTGCATTTGTCCCGTGTTTACATTTCGCTTCATCTGTAAGTCAGGATTGGCTTTCCTGACGCCCTACATGCATTTCCCTTGCCTCACCAGAGTTAGCTTCTTTGAAGGTTTCCTCCCATAAGTCATTTATCTTCTGGGTTTTGGTTTGCTTCACTTGGAGGACTATTGATGGGAAGTGATAGTAGTTAGGTACGTGCTTGTGTGCTATAGTGTCTGACTACTGATGTTCATTTAAGACCAATGCTTTAGCCACGTGTTCACTTGGGTCAATATTTGTTCAGCCGAGATACACTTTCTGTAGCCCCCTGGCTAAATCAGGTGGCATGGCTATTCTGCTGTTTTCTGACTGGGGATGTGGCATATCTTGTTTTGGGAATCTATGCCTCATTTGCACTTTATAGTTGGATTTTCTTGGTTTTGGGTTGATGTGATTCTTAAGCTCCTCTTGCTTCATAGAGAAAGCCAAATCTTGGCTTCTCAGTAGGCTGTAGTTAAGCCATGTATGAAATACATTTTCTTTCAGTCAAAGGAGCAGTTAATGTGTTACCGCACATTCACTACCCCAGAGGTGGAGAAGATTATTAGGGATACGTTACATCTAAATCGCCATGTTCAGGAAGAGATTAATGGGCCACGTTATTGTCCATCCATCGAATCAAAAGTTTTAAGGTGAGAATAATTCTGTCTATCTTTAATAGGCACTAGGAGTGATATTAAACTATAAATTAGTGAGATTTGGCTGAATGTTGAGGAAATGGGGAAGTACAGGATTTTGCATATTTAAGGTGGACTTGTTGAGTGTTGATAAATACATCTGACCTTATAATCAAAACACTATCCATCTTAATGGCTTTGGAAGAGGGTACCATTTAATCATCAGTATCTGTACTGACTACCCACTCTACCTTCTTGTATTACTATACAGTACAGGTAAATAAATAATAGAATAAATCAAAAGCAGAATGATTGGAACGGCACAGGATGCATACTGATGAAATGAGTTTCTTCACATTGTTTTGGAAAGGGAGTGAAGAAGGAATATTGTGCAGTGAACAATGTGAATATTAAAATATTAAGATGTATTTACAGTACAAAGAAGTGTAGGTAACAAATGGTAATACAGTATAGAGGTTTTTCAGTTGTTCATAAAAATTCTAAAGAATATAAATGTTTATAATGGATGTGAAAGTTGTATGCTTTATGCAAATGAAAGAAGTAGAAGGGAGATGATATTCAGTATACAGTTAATTCTCAATTATAAATGATCATAATCCATACAGATTGAATCTATGTGGTCTATAAGTTGAGACTACATATAAAATGTATAGACTTTGAATCTATACAGTTTTACAGGATAATGCAATTTTTTTTTGACAAGTTATGTAAGTCATCAGAGGCAATTCCTCCAGCCCGTCCTCCTATGGTTTCCCAACGTCAAGAAAACGGTCACTTTAAAGTGTGTTCTCCTAACCTACCACAAGACCCAAAGAACGGGACAGTACATCACTTTCGCCAGCTACTTCCATTTTCAAGTACTGTCGGAAAATCCGACACCATTTAATAATCATACAGATAATAGCTGTATTGTATTAACAAGTTACCCATAGAAAACATAACTTGTAGTGGAATTACCATCTATAGAAAACGGGATATCATCACCACATACTATTTTAAATTCTTCACCTATTATGGTGGGAATTATTCTTAAATACATTAGTCTTTGGACTTTACCATTATAAAAACATCTCATATAAATTAACTTAATTATCAATAATTATTATACAAATTGCTATCAAAGTATATAAATTAACGTAAATATAAATTCATATAAATTAAATAAATATAAATCTCACAGGTCGGTTCCCACATTATTTGGTCCTTCGAACCGGATGACGGATTATTTGATCCTTTGAACCCACATTTGGTCATCTTAGTACCGGATGAACCAGTTAACCAGTGGATTCATTAAATAAACTAGTGCAGTGTGATTTAAACAAAGCCAGCAGTCAATGACGGCTGCGTTGACTCGTGCGAGTTCACGAGCCCCGCTCAGTTCAGATCAGCCTCGTCAGCGGTTTCATGCACACCCACAGAGATTTGGTGGCGTGTTATTCTGTGAAATGACAGCGCTAATATAGAAGCCAGCCAAATTAGTGGGTGTGTCCTCGCAAGATTGTTCACGGATTTTGTGGTGTTAAATTTCGCGAGAGATTATCTACGAATTTTGTGGACTTTATTTTGCGAGGTCACTAATAATATTTAATAATTCTAGATAATATTAGAAGTTTCATAGAGGCTAATTAAGAGGCTATTATCAATAATTGTGTATATTATTTCTCCAAAATAGAGAATCATTTAATATATATTGCACTAGTGATCACAGTATAATATTTACTAATTGCCAACCCACAACAGGGTAGGATATTTACCATTGACTAGTTGAACTATTATTGTTCATCCTAGTCCCATTACCATAGTCAGTTGTACTATATTCAACAACCTAACATCATTAATGAATGGTCCAGACCCTATTTTGGGTGTAATTTTTATCAACTCGAATTGAGTTGTATATATAATAATTTACTTATGATCATTACACCTTTGAGTGATTAATTAGTGTCTCTACCATCCTAGGGTGATATAGTAGAGCTAACCTAAAGGTATTTCCAGTGACACTGGTTTATCACTCAAATCATTAGTGTGTATGATTGTGTATATATATAATGTGTATTAATTTTAAGTGCTAACCTCTAGAAGAGGTAGGATTACAGCCTAGCGAGTGCAGAATTTACCCTAGGCTACCATCAGAGTTTTTATTCAGTATTATGAGCAGCCCAAGTACAAGTCCCACAAGGCTTCACCAACTAGCCAGTATGGATAATGCAGGGAGAATGAAAAGAACCCTTGCAGGTCTTAAAGGCCACTTAACAAGACAGATCAAGAAATGTGAAGATTTGTCACAACAATCTCAAGTTGATTATGCTGACCTGGAAAGCTATTATCAAGCAGCTGCAGGTAAATTTGAGCAAATCAAATGTCAAATAGCAACATATGTGGCTGAACTTGCCAACACCAATTTATCAGAAACAGAAATAGACGACATTATGGTTGATCTTGCGAATTATGAAGATCACACTCAGGCAACGTTACAGCCTTATGTCAAATTAATTGCTCAGAACAAGGCAACAGCAGCAACAACAACAGTTGCATCTAATACGAGTCAAGCAGAAGCTCGACTCCCTCCAATTAATTTACCCACTTTCTCAGGAAAAGATGAGGAAGATTGGGACGAATTTTGGAACAAATTCGTTGACCTTGTAGACTCAAAACAATCTTTACCAAAGAGTAGTAAATTCTCTTATTTGCAAGGCCAATTATCAGGTGAGGCTAAAACAGTAGTATCCCATCTGAGATTAACTAATGACGGCTATGATCTGGCAGTAAAACTCCTCAAGGATAATTATGCTGATCCAGAAGTAAGAACATCACATTTAGTTCATGAGCTGTTGCATTTACCCCCACCGGAGGCTTCAGCTGATTCACTCCAAGTCTTCAAGCTGGAGGTAGAATCATTGATCAATGCCCTCAGCCTGACAGCAGATACAAACGGGGCTGAGTGGGTCTTGAAAATAATTGTCCAGGAGAAAATACCTAGGGACATATTGAGACAAATGAGCGCTCATTACAATAAAAGCATCTTATCCATGAATGAAATATCTGAAGGTTTAAAGTCAGTAGTTCATCAATTACGAACACATGACAAATTAAAACCACCAAGTAAACCCTCAGAAACTAATAATAGTAAACCACAGAGTACCAAAGGTACTCCAAATCAATCTAGACAATATAATTCAACACCAAAGTGGAACAGTAGCAGTGTGGGTGTATATGCAGTGGGACCCTCGAAGCCTATAGTTACTGTGTCACCCAAGAACGTGACACCAAAGGGTACTGGAAACTATGGAACATGTTTGTTCTGCAATGAGAAACATTCAATGTACCACTGCCCTAATTTTCCTGATAGTGACGCCCGTGTTGAGCGACTCAAAGATTTGCAACATTGCACGAGGTGCCTCAGGAAACATAACATCAATGACTGTGATACCCAATTACACACCTGTAATAGGTGTAACAAAGGTCAACACCATGCAGCATTGTGCAGAGACACCAAAACAACGTCTCCAAACCCCAAGGTGGAAGATAGCATTCCCACCACAGTACAGTACTGCAAGGTGCAACAAACAAAGAGTGTCCAATCGGCAAAGTCTAAAGATAATACGACTTTGCCTACTGCCCAAATTACCATCCTGAATAAGAGGGCCAAGGTCCATACCCGTGGGTTGTTTGACCAATGATCCCAGAGAACATTTGTCACTAAAAAGTTGGCAGATGAATTACAATTAAGGCCTGTAGCCCAGATGTCATTCAATATCTCAGGGTTTGTAACAGATGCAGGACCTCAAGTCTACCAGGTGGTACAACCATCAGTACGTTTAGGCAGGTACGTCTGTAGAGTACAAGCCATTGTGGTGGACAAAATACCAGTAGACCTACAAGTTCAAGGTCTGAGAGCAACAGCCAAATTCCTGAGAAATAGAGGAATAAAATTGGCAGATAATATTAAGTCTGATCACCTCACTGACTTCGGTCTCCTTGTAGGGACAGACTATTGTCATCGATTCATCGGTAGCCCTACTAAATATCAGGGTATAACCATGTTAAACTCTGCAGGAGGTAAATTACTCTCAGGCCCAGTATCAAGCCTGAGGAGACCTATGCCTGCAGATAAACAATACCAGTAGAAATCTAAATTTGTCAGCTGATTATATTTCTCCAGTAGCATTATACTAAGGAGATTACAGCTGACTATACCAACAGAGGTTGATGTTAGTATCATCATTTGAAGCTGAAGATGAGTTCATGAGGCTTCAGTGGCAAATCAGTGAACAGTAGCCTAAAACAGCTACAAGTCACTGCGACCAATGTCACTGAACCCACTGCAGTCTCAGAACCATACTTTACTTTAATGATGAGCTATTCAATCTTCTGAATCAATTAACTAAATAAAACCCCAATAAATCTGATGACTGATTTGATACATTTAATATTTAATCAAGATGTATTCCATGGGCCTCAGTGTTTATATATCAGTGACCAGTTACCTGAAGAAACTTCAAGTTATATCTAACGTCACTGATCTCACTGCAGTCCCTGAATCATACTTGACTGTAGTACTTGATCACATCCAGTCTTCTGGGTTAAATAATATGTAATAAAGCTTGAATATTAGCCTTTCAAGAGTTAACAGGGAAATGAAATCTCATTAGACTTCTAACCCCTGCAACTCTAGTACGGGACATCCGTCCTGTACGAACAGACACACAAATGTGTGATTACTAACTACTAACATCAAATTAGTCTAATAATTCGAAGGAGGAGTATCGGTGTTCGTCTGTTCTAATTAGGACTTCGACCCGTGAGCAGCCCCTGGGGAATTATGTCGGAAAATCCGACACCATTTAATAATCATACAGATAATAGCTGTATTGTATAAACAAGTTACCCATAGAAAACGTAACTTGTAGTGGAATTACCGTCTATAGAAAACGGGATATCATCACCACATACTATTTTAAATTCTTCACCTATTATAGTGGGAATGATTCTTAAATACATTAGTCTTTGGACTTTACCATTATAAAAACATCTCATATAAATTAACTTAATTATCAATATTAAAGTAGAGTAAATGTGACCCTTCTATCACTTTCTGAAATCTGGACAATGTAGGCCAGGCGTCAGTGGAGGAAGAGGGAGCAGCCATTGTTGATACTAGACCAGAGGCTCACAGGAGCAAATACGGCTCCTGTTAATTTTACTTGGACGTAGTGTTATGGAAACCAAAGGTGTACCATTTTCAACACGCTGTCAACAAATTCAAGTTAAGTGTTCTTTCCAAAACCCGTTTATTTTCATTTATGGCCATTAATGTCATTATATAGGGTGAGCCGGTTAGAGCACGACATAGCCTCAAACTAAAGGTAATTAAGCCAGGTCTTCATTGTTCCATGTACTGTATAGTGTTTTCTCTGGCATACTTGTCATATATAGGTATCTGGTTTTACAGCTAGCGCCCTTTTGACAGGTCAAGTCGAGGAAGCATATGCTTTGTGCATCAGTTACCTGGGTGATGGAAGCTACCTCAAAGAGGAAAATTTGGTGTCTACACCCTAGTTATACCTGGTGGACTAACCTGCTGTACTATAAGATAAGGAACCTTTTCAATGTATGTAGTTAATACTGTAGTTTGATTGGCTGCATATATAAATTAAATTAATATAAAACCCCCCCCTAATGTGTAGAGGATCGATTTGTGAGATTATGAGATTATTGCAGAAATACAGTCCATTTATCATTATACAAATTGCTATCGAAGTATATAAATTAACGTAAATATAAATTCATATAAATTAAATAAATATAAATCTCACAGGTCGGTTCCCACAAGTACAACAATTTTAGGCCTTGTGTAACGCATACAAGCGAAATGTGACATTCTTTGTAAGACGACAGGTTGATTCCTCAGCAGTTTAAAAACCATCTAATAAAATTGAAAAATGCGATGAACTGAACTACGGTAGATGAACTATGTTGCCTACACCTGAATGCTGGGGTTTATACATAAAACTTGGACTGGCTTCAGTAGAGGCTTCCTGACTTCCTGTGATTTCGGTAGAAATCCGATTGTATAACTTTTATCAAGTCTGGGTGGTCCAGTGGTGAGCGTTAGCAGCTGGGAGTCTCTTGGTCATGGGTTCAAGTCACCTCAGAGCAGCTCCAGTTGATTTTCTCATTGATATACTGTATATCACGTAAGTTTTCTCTTGTGATTATTATTATTATTATTATTATTATTACTGGTATTATAACTGAACTTGAGGTTGTCATGGAAATTATGCCTGTACACACTGTCCCAGGCTCAGACTCCTGAAATTCCATATTCACCATACTGTACATTGCAAAAAATCACTATCACAGGCTCTACACATCATATGGAGACCGAGCCTTGATACCAGTGTCATCCCTGTTACTCAAAAAGCAGAGATCTACCACACCACAAAGTTGGTAGCAAAGAAGAAATAAATTTCTTAATCTTATAGCACTAAAATCACGCATCACAAAAACTTAAAAAAAAGTGCTAGGAAATAAGGTCATAAAACACATCGAGTCACAACGTCTACATAAACCTAATTACAGGTTGCGCCTGCTGCTCAGAATTGTTAGACCACAATGTTATGGTCTTTAGAACCCATGGAAGACAAGCATAACACAGATGTATTATACATGGATTTTGTGAAAGCTTTTGACAAATTTGATCATAGTGTAATTGCATACAAAATGCACATGTATGGAATAACTAGCTGATTAGGCAGATGGATCTTAGATTTTCTAATGATCAATATAAAATCTAGAGCATCCACCATGAGAAGGTATTGTGCTTGCTCCAGTATTTCTCATTCATGTATCTGAAAAAGACAAGAAAGCAAACTATAGTATTATATCAACCTTTACAGATGATTTTTATGAGTAGACACTACAGAAGAGATAGCAAATGTCCCATACAGATATAAACCAGGAAATATAATGTTCAATGTAGACAAGTTCCAGCTCTTAGGTTAAGGTTAATATGAAGAAATAAAAAACTGAATCTTCAAAAATTATGCAATAAAACTACACTGTAGAAAGAAAATGCAACGTATAAAGACTGCAAGAAAGTTGATGGCCTGGTTAACAAAATCCTTTCAAACAAGCAACAGTCTGTTGGACCAAGCTATCACAAGTCAAGCCTAGTCCAAGACTTTGGGAGTAGAGGAACTCTCAGAACCCACTCCAGGTATGATTCCTCCATGTAGTGCTATTGTGGGTGGAATATTGTTACACACTTTGTATATCTCTGGTGTATACCTTTAGTGAGCGTTGGACTGTTTGAGGTTCAGTTATGTTTTTAATTAAGGGCTGTGGAGTCGGTACATAAAACTTTTGACTTGAACTCCTCAATTTACGGTACCTCCAACTCCTCATTGTATGTATCAATACAGCATGTGAAATAAATAATTACTATAATTATTTATTTCCTATATTGCTTGATAGAATGCAGCATACAAGTTATTTCATCACTGGCAGCATGAATCATCAAGCTACTCCTTAAAACCCTAACTTATTCAAGTTTGAGTCTAAAGGTTACAGCAAGACCATAGTGGCTCTTTTTATTATTATTTATCGATGAAATTACGAACATTCAGTAACCTTAAATTTTAAACAAAAGGGAAAACTTAAAATAGTAAAACATTGAGGTTATTAAGTAAGATACGATATAAAAGAATGAAACTATAAAAGAAAAGGAACATCTTTCTACCAGTTCCCTTCATTTTTCAGCATGAAAATAAAAAAAATTGTTATAAAAGTTATAAAATAATAAATTATTGAAAAACTTATAACTACAAAATATTTAAATGAATTTTGCATCTAGCTGTATAATAGGGGTTAAAATAAAAATAAAATCCCAAATTTACTAACAAGTTGTTCTTAAAAACAGAATTTCTTCTGCCAGGTTATCTCTGATTTAAATTTATTTGAAATTTGAGTCAGAGCCTGTATATTTTCACTGACCAACTCCAGAAACCCAAGAAATTCTTCCGACTCCAAATTCACAACCCTGGTTTTTATGTCTAATGTATAAGGTTTAGCTTATCTGTAGTTGGTTCTGCAAATCCCAGCTTGGGGACAGGCCTAGTATTAATTCGTTTTTGCTAATATTTTGAAAGCCAATGACTATTTAATCTTGTATATTTTTGTCATTGTCAGATTTTCAGGTCGTAACCATCAGGTGTGGCTTGAGCCGGAAGGTCTAGATAGTAGTCCTGGTGTATCCGCAAGGTTTGTCGTGTACAATGCCCCCGGAGCACCAGCACACTTTGCTCCATTTGATACCAGGACTCCAACACTGTGAAATGGTCACTCCAGGTATGAGAGTAAAAAGGTTTTTCTGAGGGGATCCCCGTCGGCTCCCTGGAGCTGTCGAACTGATATTAGCTATATTAGTCTGGGGCTTCAGTCATATGGAGTTCTGTGCCTACCGGGAACCACGAGCCAGAACCTGATTCCCTCAGAGAGGCGAAGGGAGCAATGGCCTATAAAAACTCCACTCTTTGAGAGTACTGTATAGTATATTCATGTCTGCCAGCGACCGGGGTTAGGTACCCAGAAAGGTAGGTGCCTCAAAACAGACCCTAACTGGTAGAAAAGTGCAACCCAAGACCAAATAGAGCCCTAGAATTTCCCCCTGAAAAACAAGGTACAAGCAAATCATCATCAACCCACGAGCCGCTTGTTCACGCTGCTCGCTGGTTCTTTTAGGACTGTTCCTTCTGCCTTCTCGCAATCGCTGGGTTCGTCCACCAGGGGCCTTGTGTCAGTTGCTGCGTCTCCGGCTTCCTCTTCAGGTTTTTCGGGGTTCAGTGCCTTGGCGCCTTCCAGAACCCTTGCTTGATGTGTTCACGGACGCCTCGTCTCTTGGCTGGGGTTTTGTGACCAGTGTTCACCAGGCCAGCTTGGGGCGCTGGGCTCCATTGGGCTTATAGCACGGTGTGGGAGTTTGCAGCGGTGTGTGGCTTTCGTTGCGGCATATTTGGCTCGCTCGAAGCTCTACGATCTGGCTCTATTCAAATTGCGCCCCGGTGGTTCATTGCTTGAACAGCGGGGGGCATCTCTTTGGTCCTTGACTCTTTGGGGCTGGTCGCTTCGAGTGGTTCTTCCGCGTGTGAGTTCTCGGCGTTTTGCTCTCCGTGTGGTTCACATCCAAGGCGTGTCCAATGTCCTGGCGGATGGCCTGTCTCTGTTAATTTCCATATCCACAGAATGGACCTTTGACGCCAACTGACGTTTTTCTTGGGTGGAAGGGGGCGGGGGAGTTCTTGGGCTCTGTTTGGTCTTGGGTTGCATATTTCTACCAGTTGGGGTCTGTTCTGGGGCGCCTACCTTTCTGGGTGCCTAATCCCGGTCAATGACAGACATGAATATACTCTCAAAGAGTGGAGTTTTCATAGGCCATTGCTACCTTCGCCTCTCTGAGGAAACTAGGCTCTGGCTCGTGGTTCCCGGTAGGCATAGAACTCCATATGACTGAAGCCCCAGACTAATATAGCTAATATCAGTTCGATAGTTCCAGGTAGCCTCTGGGGCTCACCCAGAAAAGGACATTTCATTACATTCTACTTCCCCCCCCCCTCTTTTTTTGCTAATGATTGTGGGTCAATAATGCCCACAAATGAACAAATCCAGAAGGGCCGTGACGAGGATTCGAACCTGCGTCCAGGAGCATCCCAGACACTGCCTTAATATCCTGGACGCAGGTTCGAATCCTCGTCACAGCCCTTGTGGATTTGTTCATTTGATGCATCACGTTAGTGTGATCTGTGTGTGTAATGCCCACAATAATTTGTATTTTGATAACTCTTTCATTGCTCCAATCACTTGGCAGAACAATTGGCCCATATGCTCCAATCATCTGGAGATAATTTAAGGTGCCTCAGTTTATTTAAAAGCCTCACCCTTTCTAGGAGACATTATTTGACACTAGAGACCTCTGTCAGTCATTTGCAATACAAGGCTGTATTTAGAAAAAATCTGGAGTCAATTAGTTTCCTTCCAGGGCCTTAGCAGAAAGATGCAGACAATGGTGCATCACCATCCAGTGCCTGGTTCACCAGAAAATAGCATTTCGTTACATTCAGTACTGTACTTGATTTTTCAAGATTTTGGCACCTAACTTAATTTAGGTGAAATCCCACTTTGTAAACATTGCTTTATAATGTAACTCACTTAGACCTACGCACAACATAATCACACTTGTCCCAAGTGTCCATATTTTCCTCATAAAGTTTAACGTCACTGACAATTTATACACCTTCATTTTAATATTAATATTTCCAAGTTTTCCTAATATAGAGCTTTGAAAGTTACAGGCAAACTATCCATAAAGTGTGGCTATACTATGGTGCAATTCAAACAGGTCTGTATATAATCCCTGATTGTACATAAATCATTTTTAAAAGAATTGGAAACATCCAAGTATTTCCCTATAAATACTCAGTGATTTGACATTGGAATATTGTATTTTAACCCAGTACGTCAATTTTTTTTATTGCTAATTTACCTTTCATAATACAGGCTATGGTGTAGAATATGATTACGTTGACCCACGGGAGCTGACTCCCCAACTTGAGACCAAACGTGTTTCTGGACTCTTCTTGGCTGAACAAATCAATGGAACAACTGATTATGAGGAAGCTGCTGCTCTAGGAATTGTGGCTGGAATAAATGCTGCGGCGAAGGTATTATGTATGGTCAGCAAGTAGTTTGTGTCCATATTTTGTGTGCATCTTCACTAATGGTTTCAGCTGTAGGGCAGGATATTGTGTGTAATGCTGCCAACAATTGGGCAGGATATTGTGTATAATGCTGCCAACAATTGGGCAGGATATTGTGTATAATGCTGCCAACAGTTGGGCAGGATATTGTCTATAATGCTCCCAACAGCAGGGCAGGATATTTTGTATTATGCTCTCAATGCTTGTGTGGGGATATTGACCATAATGCTCACAACAATTAGGCTGAACATTATATATAGTATTCACAACAATAGGGCAGAATACTACATATAAAGTGCTTAGAAATAGGGCATAATATTGTATATAATGATCATAACAGTTTGCATAACATTGCTTATGATGCTCCTAATTGTTGGCTAGAATGTATAGTAAGGGGGGTGGGGGAGGGGTATGATCAAATCATACATAAGACAGTTCCAGAAAGCTTATTTTCTGATTATCAATACTATATATATCATTAGGATGTATTGTATTAGATTAGTTTAGGCTGTGTTAGGCTCAGTTGGATGAGGTTAGATTAAGTTAGGTTGGGTAGGTAATAAAATATGTTTGTCTTGTGTACAATGTGATTTGTATCCTGAAACAGTATAATGCTCCATTGCTAATGCAAAATGTTAATTAAGGATTTGCCTGTCACATTCTATGGCAATGCAATATTGATCTATTTATATCTAATATACCAGTATCTTATTGTGTGCACACAATGCAAAAGCATAAACTTGACTTCAATAAGCTATAGAATGCAGTTTATATCATGAAATTGAACCACTATTCCCCTTTGCCAGGCTTTAAATAAGGAGTGTCTTACCGTGGACTGAACTGAGGCTTACATTGGTGTCTTGATTGACGACCTCACCACCCAGGGAACATCGGAGCCGTACCGCATGTTTACCTCTCGTGCAGAGTTTAGATTTTATCTTAGGCCAGACAATGCTGATCTTCGACTTACAGAAAAAGGTTTGTGATACTCTACAGTGCATGTAGTACACTAATCATTGTAAATCTGATTCTTGTACATTTATAACATTTGATTTGCTTTCTAGGTGTGCAATCGTAACTGTTTATTATAAACATTAATTACATTTACAGGTACTTTGTTTAGCAAAAGTAATACAGTGAAAGAAACTAAAGATAATGAAGGTTAGGCACATTTCTGAGGGCAAATTGTAGCATGCTGGTATGCCAGCATGGAGTACCAGCATGGTACATTAGTATGCTATGCTATGCTATGTTACATTAGTATGTAACAGTTTATGTATTTATTTGTTTATATACAAGAAGGTACATTAGGTTTATGAAAGTACATAGCATTGATGTTTTTACATTCTTGTAAAGCCACTAACACGCATAGTGTTACATACATGTTATCAAGACATGTTGTATTATTCAGCTGCAAAGCACTGAAAACACCAGATGGTTTAGTGTAGGACATATATATATATATATATATATATATATATATATATATATATATATATATATATATATATATATATGACAATGTCAGACCACGGAGGAAAAATGAAACAGGAAATTTCCTTAAGTACTTTCGTATATTAAATACATCTTCAGAAGGTCATTTTACAGATCGAGTGATGGGTATAAATAGGCAGGAAGGAGTGGTGAAGTAAGGTGAGGTACAATACTTGGACAAGGCAGACGGCCCATTGGCCCATCAGATGCACCCAATTGGCACATCCGATGTAGCCCAATGGCCCATCTGATACAGCAGACATACAAGCATAATATATAGGTAATTATAACATAAAGAAGTAAATATATACAATAAATTAGTGAGACAAATGTTTTTCAATGATTCTACTTAAATCGCCCTTTAGCTGATCTATTAGAAATGGATCTAAGTTATATAGACCACTGCTAATATTCAAATTACTTTCTTTGGTGATCTGTATCAAAGCAGATTCAATTATGTTTCTGTTATAGGTGCTTTTACAATTTGTTATTGAAGAAGCACTCTCCCAATCAATTTGGTGAGCTTTTTCTGACAAATGCACAAACAAAGCATTAAACAATTGGCCATGTCTTACAGAGTATTTATGTTGCGATATTCTACATTTTAAATCTTTAGATGTTTGCCCGACATAGAACTTATTACATTCCTTACAAGGTATTTTATAAATGACGCAATTATCACTACGAGGGCTGTTCCTTACTAATAGCTTACCAACAGTGTTTTCGTAGCTAAACATTACATCTATATTAAAAAGTTTCAAGGCCTTGACAATATTCTCAAACCCAGAGAAATATGGTAAACATATATTGAGAATATTGAGAATATTGTCAAGGCCTTGAAACTTTTTAATATAGATGTAATGTTTAGCTACGAAAACACTGTTGGTAAGCTATTAGTAAGGAACAGCCCTCGTAGTGATAATTGCGTCATTTATAAAATACCTTGTAAGGAATGTAATAAGTTCTATGTCGGGCAAACATCTAAAGATTTAAAATGTAGAATATCGCAACATAAATACTCTGTAAGACATGGCCAATTGTCTAATGCTTTGTTTGTGCATTTGTCAGAAAAAGCTCATCAAAATATACGAAAGTACTTAAGGAAATTTCCTGTTTCATTTTTCCTCCGTGGTCTGACATTGTCACATTCTTAATCACGTGTTTATTTTCGTGATATACACACACACACATATATATATATATATATATATATATATATATATATATATATATATGTCGTACCTAGTAGCCAGAACGCACTTCTCGGCCTACTATGCAAGGCCCGATTTGCCTAATGAGCCAAGTTTTCCTGAATTAATATATTTTCTCTAATTTTTTTCTTATGAAATGATAAGGCTACCAATTTCATTATGTTTGAGGTCAATTTTTTTTATTGGAGTTAAAATTAACTTAGATATATGACCGAACCTAACCAACCCTACCTAACCTAACCTAACCTATTTTTATAGGTTAGGTTAGGTTAGGTAGCTGAAAAAGTTAGGTTAGGTTAGGTAGGTTAGGTAGTCGAAAAATAATTATTTTATGAAAACTTGGCTTATTAGGCAAATCGGGCCAAGAATAATAGGCTGATAAGTGCGTTCTGGCTACTAGGTACGACATATATATATATATATATATATATAAGCCTATACTTGCATAAACCACAAGTGAAGATAAACAATCTTTGGACAACACCCACCAGTGGGACTCGAACCCAGAAAGCACAACTACCTTCCAGTAGCTGGCATAACTAGTATGCTTTAACCCACTACGCCATCAGACCTTACAGATGAGTGAGGGGTCAGTCTGCAATTTTCGTCAAGCCACTGTCAATGTGAGAGAACTCGTGTCCAGCTTATAAGCCTATACTTGCATAAACCACAAGTGAAGATAAACAATCTTTGGACAACACCCACCAGTGGGACTCGAACCCAGAAAGCACAACTACCTTCCAGTAGCTGGCATAACTAGTATGCTTTAACCCACTACGCCATCAGACCTTACAGATGAGTGAGGGGTCAGTCTGCAATTTTCGTCAAGCCACTGTCAATGTGAGAGAACTCGTGTCCAGCTTATAAGCCTATACTTGCATAAACCACAAGTGAAGATAAACAATCTTTGGACAACACCCACCAGTGGGACTCGAACCCAGAAAGCACAACTACCTTCCAGTAGCTGGCATAACTAGTATGCTTTAACCCACTACGCCATCAGACCTTACAGATGAGTGAGGGGTCAGTCTGCAATTTTCGTCAAGCCACTGTCAATGTGAGAGAACTCGTGTCCAGCTTATAAGCCTATACTTGCATAAACCACAAGTGAAGATAAACAATCTTTGGACAACACCCACCTCTCACATTGACAGTGGCTTGACGAAAATTGCAGACTGACCCCTCACTCATCTGTAAGGTCTGATGGCGTAGTGGGTTAAAGCATACTAGTTATGCCAGCTACTGGAAGGTAGTTGTGCTTTCTGGGTTCGAGTCCCACTGGTGGGTGTTGTCCAAAGATTGTTTATCTTCACTTGTGGTTTATGCAAGTATAGGCTTATAAGCTGGACACGAGTTCTCTCACATTGACAGTGGCTTGACGAAAATTGCAGACTGACCCCTCACTCATCTGTAAGGTCTGATGGCGTAGTGGGTTAAAGCATACTAGTTATGCCAGCTACTGGAAGGTAGTTGTGCTTTCTGGGTTCGAGTCCCACTGGTGGGTGTTGTCCAAAGATTGTTTATCTTCACTTGTGGTTTATGCAAGTATAGGCTTATAAGCTGGACACGAGTTCTCTCACATTGACAGTGGCTTGACGAAAATTGCAGACTGACCCCTCACTCATCTGTAAGGTCTGATGGCGTAGTGGGTTAAAGCATACTAGTTATGCCAGCTACTGGAAGGTAGTTGTGCTTTCTGGGTTCGAGTCCCACTGGTGGGTGTTGTCCAAAGATTGTTTATCTTCACTTGTGGTTTATGCAAGTATAGGCTTATAAGCTGGACACGAGTTCTCTCACATTGACAGTGGCTTGACGAAAATTGCAGACTGACCCCTCACTCATCTGTAAGGTCTGATGGCGTAGTGGGTTAAAGCATACTAGTTATGCCAGCTACTGGAAGGTAGTTGTGCTTTCTGGGTTCGAGTCCCACTGGTGGGTGTTGTCCAAAGATTGTTTATCTTCACTTGTGGTTTATGCAAGTATAGGCTTATAAGCTGGACACGAGTTCTCTCACATTGACAGTGGCTTGACGAAAATTGCAGACTGACCCCTCACTCATCTGTAAGGTCTGATGGCGTAGTGGGTTAAAGCATACTAGTTATGCCAGCTACTGGAAGGTAGTTGTGCTTTCTGGGTTCGAGTCCCACTGGTGGGTGTTGTCCAAAGATTGTATATATATATATATATATATATATATATATATATATATATATATATATATATATATATATATATATATATATATATATATGTCGTACCTAGTAGCCAGAACGCACTTATCAGCTTATTATTCTTGGCCCGATTTGCCTAATAAGCCAAGTTTTCATGAATTAATGTTTTTTCGACTACCTAACCTAACCTATAAAGATAGGTTAGGTTAGGTAGGGTTGGTTAGGTTCGGTCATATATCTACGTTAATTTTACTCCAATAAAAAAAAATTGACCTCATACATAATGAAATGGGTAGCTTTATCATTTCATAAGAAAAAACATTAGAGACAATATATTAATTCAGTAAAACTTGGCCTATTAGGCAAATCGGGCCTTGCATAGTAGGCTGATAAGTGCGTTCTGGCTACTAGGTACGATATATATATATATATATATATATATATATATATATATCGTACCTAGTAGCCAGAACGCACTTATCAGCCTACTATGCAAGGCCCGATTTATATATATATATAAATCGGGCCTTGCATATATATATATATATATATATGCAAGGTATATATATATATATATATATATATATATATATATATATATATATATATATATATATATATATATATATATATATAGTATGTTGTACCTAATAAGCAGAATGGACTTTTTGGCCTACTATACAAGGCCCAATTTGCTTAATTAATAAGCTACATTTTCCTGAAGTTATATATTTTTCTAATTTTTTTCTACTGAAATGATAAAACTTTCCATTATTATGTAATATTATGTAATTGAAAGCTTGGGGCTTCCCCTTCCCCCTCCTCCTTGTGACGTCATGCTCATTTGCTCGTTTTTTGTTAGACGCGTTTTGTCCAACAGTTCGGCTTTCGGTAGTAAATTTTTAACCAGATAGGGTTTGTTTTGGGGTGCCTACCTTTCTGGGTGCCTGACCCGGTCGATGGCAGATAGAATGCTTCCAACCACATAGGGGGTTTCTATAGGCCATTGCTCCTCATGCCTCTCTGAGGGGGCCAAGTTCTGGCTCGTGGTCCCCGGTAGGCCTAGTACTGTACTTCATTCACTTGACTGATGCCAGGGTCTAATACATTCATATCAGCCCAGAAAGCTCCGGGGAGTCTCTTGGTCTCACCCAGAAAATGGTGTTTCATTA
>NW_025573279.1:0-18584 GCF_020424385.1 Procambarus clarkii
TGTTACTCACCTAGTTGTGTTTGCGGGGTTGAGCTCTGGCTCTTTGGTCCCGCCTCTCAACTGTCAATCAACTGATGTACAGATTGATGTAGGTAGCCTCAAGGTATTCCTGAGCCTATTGGGCTCTATCATATCTACATTTGAAACTGTGTATGGAGTCAGCCTCCACCACATCACTTCCTAATGCATTCCATTTGTTAACTACCCTGACACTGAAAAATTCTTTCTAACGTCTCTGTGGCTCATCTGGGTACTAAGTTTCCACCTGTGTCCCCTTGTTCGTGTTCCACCCGTGCTGAAGAGTTTGTCTTTGTTCACCCTGTCAATTCCCCTGAGAATTTTGTAGGTGGCTATCATGTCTCCCCTTACTCCTCTGTTTTCCAGGGCCGTGAGGTTCAGCTCCTTCAGCCTTTCCTCGTAGCTCATACCTCTCAGTTCCGGGACGAGTCTGGTGGCATACATCTGAATCTTCTCTAACTTCGTCATGTGTTTAACTAGGTATGGACTCCAGGCTGGAGCTGCTTACTCCAGGATTGGTCTGACATAAATGGTATACAGGGTCCTGAACGATTCCTTACACAAGTTTCTAAAGGCAGATTTTATATTGGCCAATCTAGCATATGCCGCTGATGATATCCTTTTGATGTGGGCCTCTGGGGACAGGTTCTGTGTGATATCAACCCCGAGATCTTTCTCTCTATTTGACTCTTGTAGGATTTCACCTCCCAGATGGTACCTTTTGTTCAGCCTTCTGCTCCCTTCGCCTAATTTCATTACTTTACACTTTCCGTAGTTGAACTTTAGCGTGTATGTGTGTGTGTGTGTGTGTGTGT
Source organism: Procambarus clarkii (assembly GCF_020424385.1). NCBI lineage: Eukaryota > Metazoa > Arthropoda > Malacostraca > Decapoda > Cambaridae > Procambarus > Procambarus clarkii. The sequence goes on from NW_025573279.1 coordinate 834, forward strand.
GTGTGTGTGTGTGTGTGTGTGTGTGTGTGTGTGTGAGTGAGTGAGTGAGTGAGTGAGTGAGTGAGTGAGTGAGTGAGTGAGTGAGTGAGTGAGTGAGTGAGTGAGTGAGTGAGTGAGTCAGTCAGTCAGTCAGTGAGTGAGCGAGCAAACAAGCAAGCGACTGACTGTATACCAAATCCTTGAAGACTGATCAATTTGTTAATGACCTCAATAAACCAATTGGGGGCTTGTCTCAGTCTCTCTCCTCACACCAACTGACGGGGCTACCTTGAGTAAATACTTATATATATATACCGAATAAATACTTCAGACACTGACTCTTCACACTAGAAACACACACACACACACACACACACACACACACACACACACACACACACACACACACACACACACACACACACGACTTCTGAGTCACGCCAGCAAGGAACACATCCGTGAAGAACGGTGTAAATAATGAAAATACTAACAAGAAAATAACCACTTTGATGCCAGGCGAATGACAAACGTATACCCCTGGGGGCTCTAGGTGACTCGAATCCTGAACCCCCAAGTGTCTCCTAATTCCTCTGAGCTTCAGTAGTAGTCAGGAGGGAAAGTAAAAAAAAAAAAACATCATAGCAGTAGTATATGCTGCTTCTGGAAACTTTTCCCTATTAAGGCTACTCAATAGCTCGGTCGATAGAGCTTGGGGGCTTCACACACACGCAAAAACATCGGGTCCAGGGTTCGAGTCCCCCATACAACCCTAGGTGCATGGAATGCTTATTTCCACAGATGTGTAGATGACAATTTATTTGACAAACTTGTTCGATAAACATCAGAGCTCAGACGTATGATACTATACGCACCTGTAATGACCTACACCTGCGGCCTACACCAGCGACCTACACCTGCGGCCTACACCTGCGGCCTACACCAGCGACCTACACCTGCGGCCTTCCACCTGCGCCCTTCTTCCACTAATTCTTCCTTTCTGTACCATCAAATACGTTATTTTCTCTAAAGTGAATAATAAAATAGTACAATTGTGTTTGTATATAGACCTAAGTTAGGTTAGACGATGAGTTGGTTATGGTAGCAATGGTTCGCATCACTCCGCTACTAGACGACCCAACACGACGCACACCATACTACTTGTGTAAAGGAGGAAATGTATATGTTTATCTCTCAGAATGTTCGGTAATATGTTTATTGTTTGTGATGTGTGTCTATGTATGTATTAACACGATGTACTGAACGGGGTGAGAATAGCTTGAGCTACCTCATCCCTTTGTGTGTATTTTACCTCAATAAACTTATTTCAATTTCAATTTCAACACGACACACTCGCTAAGCGACGTACTGGTGGAGGCTGTGCGTCGTCCCCATTGCGACGTACCGTACCTGGATTGTACCTGGATGAGAGGGATAGGTTCTGGGAGTGTTTCTACTCCCCGAGCCGGGCCCGAGGAGGCCAGGCTTAACTTGAGAGAGCTTGATCCAACAGGCTGTTTGCTTGGACCGTACCGCGACGTATAGCGTCTTGAGGAGCCTCCACATCTCGTTACTCCAAGACGCATCCTGAGTGGTCGTGTTCTCACGTTACCGCGTGCGACTTGGGAGGAGTGTAATTGAGACAGATGGTAGCAAAAGTGAAGTCGTTAGCGAAGCCTCGTCTCTCTGGTGGCTCCCCCCCCCCCCCCACTCCACGTAACGAGCTCGATGGGTCTGCAATTCGTTAACCAGAAACGAGCGAACTCAAGCAACTCGCCCCATCTAACCTATCGAGGCCAATGCAGAGGAGTTAACGTCAATGTTACGGTGCTTTATTGTTTAATAATACGTCGTATGTATAACGGACTGGCCGAATTCGTTAAAATTGCGACGTTCTAGGCGAGAGGGACGTTTCGTCACGGTTGTGAGTGATGTACGAAGGTAAACTTTCCCAGCAGAGACAAAACGGAACTTTCGTGCCGACAAACAGGAACAAAACAGATTCCAATTCCAGCAAACAGAGACAAAACAGTGCTTTAGTGCAGACAAAAATGAGGGCATAACCCATGCTAAAACCTCATGATGTAGGGTAACCCCCCCCCCCCACTATGCTTCAACAGCAAGCACAGCACAACCAAGCCACAACAGGAGGCTGGATCACATGTCTTAACACCAGCTGGAGGCCCACACACAACATAACCGAGCCCCCAACAAGAAGCTCTGAATCTTGCCTGACACCAGATGGAAGTCAGAGGGAAGGGAAGGGGCGGGGGGGTAGTATAACCAAGCCACAACAGGTGGCTGGATCATGTGTCCCTAACGCCAGCCGGGGGCCTCAGTTGTACGTAAGTAGGCGTTGTCGAAGAGGCAACAGAACCAGGCATCTGATAACCGGTCGTTACGAGCCCCTTCCCCGTGGTGGTTGGTGGCTGGGGGAAGCACCACGCTATCATGTCTGTGCTCTCTCTTGTGAATACAAATGTTCTTCTTAGCATCTAAGTCTAAATCTGCCTCGAGGTTCTCTCTCTCTCTCTGTCTGTCTGTCTCTCTCTCTCTCTCTCTCTCTCTCTCTCTCTCTCTCTCTCTCTCTCACGAGGAGCTGGCTGTGGGGGTTCATTTAACCCATTTATATGCATTTTAGTTGACATTAGTTTACGCTCAGTGAGGCATTGTAAGACAATGTATCAATGTGTGTGTGCGTGTGTGTGTGTGCGTGTGTGTGTGTGTGTGTGAGAAAGAGGAGAGACCGAGTCAGTGAGACGGGCTGGAAGCCGCATCTCTCAATAGGCTGGTGAGAGAAAAGCCTACCTAGTTCCTCTGCCCAGGCCGTGAGGCACCTTGGGTATTGAGTAATGACACACTCACTCACTCACCACTCACTCTAAGTGCCTCACTACTACGCCTCAAACTCTGCCTCCTCCTCCTCCTCCTCAAGGGTGAGGGGGTCCTCACCCTTCCTCATTCTTTTCCAAACTTGACAGACCTGTCCTCCTAATACGTCGCAATTTTAATAGGGAATTGACCGCTCCATTACAAAATCCGACGTATTAGTACAAATTAAAGCAACGAAATTTTGACGTTTTCCTCTATTTCAGTTATTAAATAGAATTAGGCATTGTATGTACTAGCTCTATCTATATATCAATCCATTAATGTAACATCACTTGTATGTATATACCTTACCTGAATAAACATCTGAATCTGAATTGATCAGAGGAAATATTGTATCATCTTAACTAGACCCTGAAAAATGGTGATCCACCACTACGTTAAAAAACGCAACTGTTTAGCCTTGCCAGATACGTATGAACCCAAGCATCCCACCTAACCTATCGGGGTTATGATGGGTCCAGCACTCCTTCCTCCAAGGAGTGCCGGACCAACCGGGCTGTGGTGGGTATGTGGGCCTGCGGGCCGCTCCAAGCAACAGCCTGGTGGACCAAACTCTCACAGGTCAAGCCTGGCCTCGGGCCGGGCTTGGGGAGTAGAAGAACTCCCAGAACCCCATCAACCAGGTATCAACCAGGTATCAACCAGGTATCAACCAGGTATCAACCAGGTATCAACCAGGTATCAACCAGGTATCAACCAGGTATCAACCAGGGGTCGATGCATAGAAATCGGTGGGAAACGTTAATATTACGGTGCTTTTGTGGGTTATTAACACGCTGCATTTTTAACGGATTAACTATTGCGTGTAAATTGCGACGAATTAAGTGAGAGGACAGGTTCCAAATACCAAGACCAAGATTCATCAACCATTTGCGCCACCACTTACGAAACCTGTACATCTTTCCTCCATCATTTAGATGGGCCTGACGGCTGAGTGGACAGCGCTGAGGATTCGTAGTCCTAAGGTTCCGGGTTCGATCCCCGGTGGAGGCGGAGACAAATGGGCAAAGTTTCTTTCACCCAGATGCCCCTGTTCACCTAGCAGTAAAGCTCGTAAACTGTTTAATAAATGTAAACAAAGCCGCCATGATTGAGGAAAGATGCACAGGTTTCGTAACGGGTTGTGTAAATGATTGCTGAATCCTGACCCCTGATCACCCGGGCTGTGATTCACACGCCAAGCTCCCAGCAGCGGTGTCTTAACAGCCTCGTTGAACAGACCACCAACCAGGAGCCCTGGTCAGAGACAGGGCCGCGAGAACATTAATCCTCGGAACACGTCAAGGTAAGGTAACCTGCAGGCAAGGTAAGCTCCTGTCCTCACGCTTGACACTGTTTGTCTGCAAACAAGCACAAACACTCCCACTGAGTAAATAGACTAGACTAAGAGTGATGTTAGTCGTTAGAACTTGAAAAAAATGGGGCGAAATGACGCATATGCAGGCAGCTGACGGCTCTATAGTCACCATGCGGCCTGTCCACCACAGCCTGCCTCTATTGCCCTCCCTGATTTCCATTTCTTTAAGGGTCGTTCGCTCTATAAACATCGCTGACGACTCTGTCTTCCTCGTAAAGGGCGCTCGTTTGCTCTGGAGACCATTGTTGGCGTGAGTGACCACGCCTTGCAAGACGCCACACCAAACAGGCCACCACATCCGGCCAGACACAACAACTTCCTCAGACACCACGCCTCGCCCCCCACCCACCATTTCATCAATATACGCATTAAAATAGCGAACCAAGAGGGGTGGAAACAGGTGACACAGCCTCTAAACGGACCAAAATAGTCAATCGAGTTCCTCCCCTTTGTAGCGTATTGCAAGGGGAGGGGGCGGAGGAAAAGGGGGAGGTAAGTGAGGGACAAGATAGAGGAAAGGGGGAAAGAGGTGTGGGGGGGGGGAGGGGGAGAGTCTCCTGGTGAGGTGGTCAAGATGAGATCAAAGGGATAAGGTCGGCTGAGGTGCTGACCAAGGAAGGCTTAGACCACAACAAGGTCACAGGATAAGTCTGCCTATGACCTGAGTTCCTCATTAAATATACGAGAGGGAAAAGAGCCCTCAAATGGCATTTTTACAAGCAGTCTAAATGGAAAAGAAACAATCCACCCAGTCTTAGTGAAACAGACAAATCGCCGAGTCTAAATCTCTCCCTCGAGTTTACCTGGGCTTGGATGCCAGAGATCAGAGTATTCACACTGGGTTTACTTTTGACCTGAACCCTTTTGGGAACTAAAGCATACTTGCTGGTTGACAGTAAACTATTGTAGTTCCCTCAATATCCCCCCCCCAGAAGGTGATTGGCCTTAACCATATCAATGCCCTCACGGTCAGATATCTGATTTGATATCTTATATGTTTTCCACCTATGCAAAATCAAGATAAAAAACTACATCTAGTATTGGTGCCCCTGAGAAAGAGAGATGGAACTTTCACAGATGACAACAAAGAAATGAGCGAAATACTAAGGAATCTGTACGACTCTGTCTAAACATTCTGAAGATTGATAAAATAAATGAACTTTTTATGGATGTGATACCAACATCAAACCATATATATATCAGATGTCATCCTATTCCCATTGGATTTTGAAGAAGCCATAGACAGTATGTCTATGCATTCTGCACCAGTCCCTGACTCTTGGAACTCTATTCGTAGGTAATCCAAGCATTTCTTCTCTTCCGGGGTCACCAAGAGCGCCCTGGAGGGGGAACCATGGGGACTCTTAACCTCATTCAACCAGTCATATTCGATACAAAGTTCCATCCCATGGGACGGATGGGGTAGCCCTTCCCATTGAGTGATGGCGAGAGAGAGGCTTTAAGGTGGGCCCTGCTGATAGTCCATTGAAAAACGCTTTGGGACTTTTTCCCTAAATCAGAGGAATTAATGGAGCTATCCTAGCGTTCCTTAGGGAAATGTATGGGGGTCTCTACCCATGAACCTTATGGGAATAATGGCGTACTCCACATAAAAATGGGTTACTACTTATGGTTAGCAGGTGAACACCATGATATTACATAGTCCATAAAAGACGTGGTCATGGTTTAAGGTGATTCCCGGTATAAACCACCCAACAGGTCTCCTGTTTGGTGGTCTGGTCACCAGGCTGTTGGACGCCGCTCCTCGCTACCTGACGTATGAGTCACAGCCTGGTTGATCAGGTATTCTTTGGAGGTGTTTATCCAATTCGCTCTTGAACACTGTGAGGGGTCGGCCAGTTATGCCCCTTATGTGTAGTGGAAGCGTGTTGAACAGTCTCGGGCCTCTGATGTTGACAGAGTTCTCTCTCAGAGTACCTGTTGCACCTCTGCTCTTCAACGGGGGTATTCTGCACATCCTGCCATGCCTTCTGGTCTCATGTGCTGTTATTTCTGTGTGCAGGTTTGGGACCAGCCCCTCTACTATTTTCCACATGTAAATTATTACGTATCTATCCCGCCTCCGCTCAAGAGAATACACATTTAGAAATTTTTAATAAGTCCCAATAATTTAGATGTTTTATAGAGTGAATTCTAGCAGTAAAGGGTCTCTGCACGCTCTCCGGGGCAGCAGTTTCTCTAGCTCTGAATGGGGCTGTTAGTGTGCAACAATATGCTACCCCTAACGAGGACAAGTGTCTCAAGAAGTGTCACCATTGTTAAGACATCCCTTGTTTAGGTCCTTGTTATCCATCCTGTCACTTGTTTCTTGTGTAGTCGTGAGTAGGTTATTCACACTCTGCAAGCCAGTGACAGTACAGAGACAGCGGGGTGGACGCCAGGGGGTCGCCTTGTCATGTCCTGTCCGGATATGAGAGGCAAGCAAGCACACACCCTGGAGCCACACACACACACACACACACACACACACACATGAGCCCAAATGAACCACAGAGATATTAGAAAGAACTTTTTTAGTGTCAGAGTGGTTGACAAATGGAATGCATTAGGAAGTGATGTGGTGGAGGCTGACTCCATACACAGTTTCAAGTATAGATATGATAGAGCCCAATAGGCTCAGGAATCTGTACACCTGTTGATTGACGGTTGAGAGGCGGGACCAAAGAGCCAGAGCTCAACCCCCGCAAACACAACTAGGTGAGTACATACACAGTTTCAAGTGTAGATATGATAAACAAACAAATAGGTGAGTACAACTAGGTGAGTACATACACAGTTTCAAGTGTAGATATGATAGAGCCCAATAGGCTCAGGAATCTGTACACCTGTTGATTGACGGTTGAGAGGCGGGACCAAAGAGCCAGAGCTCAACCCCCGCAAGCACAAATAGGTGAGTACAAATACGTGAGTACATACCCACTCACTAACACAATGTTCTATTACTCAATATGCCTTGTGTGTATTTACTATTTGTGCCTTGCAGAATTGAGATGTTAGCTCTTGGACCCCGCCTTTTTAACCGTCGGTTGTCTAATGCATTGATTACCAACCTAATTTTCATTATTATTACACACGCACACAGACACACACACACACACGCACACAAAGGAAGCTCGAAAAAGTGCTGAAATTTGCAATGAAACTTGTCCCAGAGCTGCGAGGGATGAGGTACGAAGAGAGACTGAAGGAACTAAACCTGACGACGTTAGAAAGGAGGAGGGAGTGGGGGGACATGATACAGACGTATAAAATACTTTAGAGGGATTGCCAAGGTGGAAACAAAGGAATTGTTTACACTGAATATCAACAGAACAAGGGGGCACGGATGGCAGCTTGAGACTCAGATGTGTCATAGAGATGTTAGAAAGTTTTCCTTTAGCGTGCGGGAAGTGAGTAAATGGAATGACCTAAAGGAGCAGGTTGTAGAGGCTAACTCCATTCATAACATTAACAGCAGGTATGATAGGGAACTACGTCAGGAGTCATTGTACTAGACAACCAACGGCTAGAAAAGCGGGGTCCAGGAGCTAGAGCTCGATCCTGCAGACACAAATAGGTGAGTACACACACACACGCATCCCCAGGATGCAAACCGAAGCAGATATTTAACTCCCAGGGTACATATTTACTACTGGGTGAACAGATGCATCACTTTCAAGAAACTTTGCTCATTTGTTTCTGCTTAGGCATGGAATCGAACCCGGACCCTTTGAACTACGACCTAGCGAGTGTTGTCCGTTCGGCCACAAGAACCTGTGAGTACTCACCTAGTTGTGCTTGTGGGGGTTGAGCTTTGGCTCTTTGGTCCCGCCTCTCAACTGTCAATCAACTGGTGTACAGATTCCTGAGCCTACTGGGCTCTATCATATCTACATTTGAAACTGTGTATGGAGTCAGCCTCCACCACATCACTGCCTAATACATTCCACCTGTTAACTACTCTGAGACTTAAAAAGTTCCTTCTAACGTCTCTGTGGCTCATTTGGGTACTCAATTTCCACCTGTGTCCCCTTGTTCGCGTTCCGCCCGTGTTAAACAGTTTATCTTTATCTACCCTGTCAATTGCACTGATAATTTTGTAGGTAGTGATCCTATCTCCCCCTTACTCTTCTGTCTTCCAGTGTCTTGAGGTTCAGTTCCAGTAATCTTTCCTCACAGCTCATTCCTGTCAACTTGGAGAATACCCTGTCGGCATACCTCTGAACTTTTTCTAACGTCGTTTTGTGTTTGAGTATATGTGGACTCCATGCTGGAGCCGCATATTCCAGTATTGGTCTGACATATGAGGTATACAAAGTTCTGAAAGATTCTGTATTCACCTAGTTTTTCTTGCGGGGGTTGAGCTCTGCTCTTTCGGCCCGCCTCTCAACTGTTACTGACTACTAACTATTTTTTTCAACACACACACACACACACACTCAGACTAAGCAGCCCGTAACAGCTATCTAACTCCCAGGTACCTATTTACTGCTTAGTAACAGGGGCATCAGGGCGAAAGAAACTTTACCCATTTGTTTGTGCCTGGTCCAGGAATCGAACCGGGGCCACAGAATTACGAGTCCTACGAGCTGTCCACTCAGCTACCAGACCCCTGTGTGTGTGTGTGTAATGTTTGTGTGTGTGTGTGTGTGTCGTGCTCCTCCTGCGTGTATGCCAGAGTACAGCGACACGTCGTCGTCCGACCATCACTGCTGCTCGTATATTGCGTCCTGATTAGTGCCCCTCCCCCCCCCTCTCTCTCTACCACCCGAGCTCTCACTAATTAAGGGTCAAATTGAGTGTAACTACTCACTGCAAATGGTTACATTTATAGCTCATAATAAAGATCTATAGTATTGCAGTTGATATATATATATATATATATATATATATATATATATATATATATATATATATATATATATATATATATATATATATATATATATATATATATATGTCGTACCTAGTAGCCAGAACGCACTTCTCAGCCTACTATGCAAGGCCCGATTTGCCTAATAAGCCAAGTTTTCCTGAATTAATATATTTTCTCTAATTTTTTTCTTATGAAATGATAAAGCTACCCATTTCATTATGTATGAGGTCAATTTTATTTTATTGGAGTTAAAATTAACGTAGATATATGATCGAACCTAACCAACCCTACCTAACCTAACCTAACCTATCTTTATAGGTTAGGTTGGGTTAGGTAGCCGAAAAAGTTAGGTTAGGTAGGTTAGGTAGTCGAAAAACAATTAATTCATGAAAACTTGGCTTATTAGGCAAATCGGACCTTGCATAGTAGGCATAGAAGTGAGTTCTGGCTACTAGGTACGACATATATATATATATATTATATATATATATATATATATATATATATATATATATATATATTTATATATATATTATTTAATTTACTTTTAGATATTTTCCATTCTAAGCAAATAACTTCTACCATCTGAAGGGTTAAGAACACTAGATCACTTAATATTTCCATTTTGATTGTTTCGACGTTTCGTCAGCAATGTGGCATCTTCAGGAGTACACTGTTGGACTGACACAGCCATATTGAGCTTACAAGGTTGATTGATAAAGATTAAGCCACCCAAGAGGTGGCACGGGCATGAATAGCCCGTAAGAGCTTACAAGGATTGATGAAGATTGAGCCACCCAAAAGGTGGCTTGGGCATGAATAGCCCGTAAGTTGTGGCCCTTTTGAGCCATTACCAGTATCAAGAGCTGATACTGGAGATCTGTGGAGGTGCGACTGCACCCTGCGTGACGGGAGATGTCTCCCGTCGCTTACAAGGCGAAATCTAGACATTTATAAGTGTGTGTACACGTCACTCTGCGAGTCACCTAACCCCCTTAATCGTAGGGAGCAGCGAAGGGTAGGGTGAGGTGAGTGTTGCCTGACTCCGGCTTCTAGCTGTCCGCCAGGTCTTACATCTTCCCACTAGGTCAATGGAGGACCATCGAATACCTGTATGTTTGAGATCGAATTCATCAGGATGTTGATGACTGGTGTCAGCTCCCGAATGAACACGACCTCAAGCACACGAAGCCTCCTACGGTCGTCAGTGCGTGTGATTATTGTCGTATCTTTCACTATGTCTTGGCGATTCAGGATTGAAATTGAAATTGAAATATGTTTATTGAGGTAAAATACACACAAAGGGATGAGGTAGCTCAAGCTATTCTCACCCCGATCAGAACAACGTGTTCATACATATACAGACACACATCACAAGCAATAAACATATTACCGGACATTCTGAGAGATAAACATATACATTTCTTCCTTTACACATGCAGTATGTCACCAGACATACACACAAATACTTGTATGACTGATTCAGGATAGTGTTGTGGTGCTGAGAATGATGTTGCTTAATATCTCCTTCTTGCAATTGAAGTGTAAGATGTCTACTTAATGTATTCGTGTTATGTCCAATGTAGCATATATTTCTGAGCACACAGTCTCCAGAGCCGCATTAGTATCGCTACACTACATTAGTACACCTCAGTTTGTCACAGGAGGCAGAGATGTTATTTCTCATAATGAGGGAAGATGTACGAGGCTTATTATAATAAATGCTAAGACGAATCCTTGTGTTTTCACTGCAAGGTTTGCAATTCCTGTCCATGATGTCTCGTATCACCTTCTCATCCTTCTTGTATGCCTGAGTAAATGAATTTTTATAATACACTACAATGGGACTCTTAGGGGGGCCGATTTTCCAGTCTCTGGCGCCTGATTGTCCCCAGTCAGATGGCTGTGTGATGTGTGTGTGTGTGACACACACACACACACACACACACACACACACACACACACACACACACACACACACACACACACACACACACACACACACACGCACACACACACACGCACATACACACACACACCAACATGGGTTGGTGGTGTAACGCACCACCAACATGGGTTCAGAGATGGTAAATCGTGCCTCACAGGGTTAATAGAATTTTATGACCAGGCAACGAAAATTAGGCAGGAAAGAGAAGGGTGGGCCGACTGCATTTTCCTGGATTGCCAAAAAGCCTTCGACACAGTACCCCATAAAAGGCTGTTAAAAAGTTGGAGCAACAGGCAGGAGTAAAAGGGAAGGTGCTCCAGTGGATAAGGGAGTACTTAAGCAACAGGAAACAGCGAGTAACGGTGAGGGGGAAGACATCAGAGTGGCGAGATGTCACCAGCGGAGTCCCACAGGGCTCAGTACTTGGACCCATCCTGTTTCTAATATATGTGAACGATCTTCCAGAGGGTATAGACTCATTCCTCTCGATGTTTGCTGATGATGCAAAAATTATGAGAAGAATCAAGACGGATGAAGATAGACAGAGACTACAGGATGACCTGGATAAACTGGAGGAATGGTCTAGAAAATGGCTGCTGAGTTCAACTCTGGAAAGTGTAAGGTGATGAAATTAGGCGAAGGGAGCAGGAGGCTGAACACAAGGTATCATCTGGGAGGGGAATCCTGCAAGAATCAAATAGAGAGAAGGATCTGGGGGTTGATATCACACCGAACCTGTCCCCAGAGGCCCACATCAAAAGAATATCATCAGCGGCATATGCTAGACTGGCCAACATAAGAACTGCCTTCAGAAACTTGTGTAAGGAATCTTTCAGAACCCTGTATACCACTTATGTAAGACCAATCCTGGAGTATGCAGCTCCAGCCTGGAGTCCATACCTAGTTAAACACAAGACAAGTTAGAGAAGATTCAGCGGTATGCCACCAGGCTCGTCCCGGAACTGAGAGGATTGAGCTACGAGGAAAGGCTAAAGGAGCTGAACCTCACATCCCTGGAAAACAGAAGAGTAAGGGAAGACATGATAACCACCTACAAAATTCTCAGGGGAATTGACAGGGTGGACAAAGACAAACTCTTCAGCACGGGTGGGACACGAACAAGGGGACACAGGTGGAAACTTAGTACCCAGATGAGCCACAGAGACGTTAGAAAGAATTTTTTCAGTGTCAGAGTAGTTAATAAATGGAATGCACTAGGAAGTGATGTGGTGGAGGCTGACTTCATACACAGTTTCAAATGTAGGTATGATAGAGCCCAGTAGGCTCAGGAATCTGTACACCAGTTGATTGACAGTTGAGAGGCGGGACCAAAGAGCCAAAGCTCAACCCCCGCAAGCACAATTAGGTGAGTACAATTAGGTGAGTACACACAGCCGAAGCTATGTGTGTATGTATGTACTACCCCCCAGCAAATGGGTAGTTAACAGATAGAATGCATTAGGCAGTAATGTGGTGGAGGCTGACTCCATACACAGTTTCAAATGTAGACATGCCCGAAACGCTTTGCGTAATAGTGGCTTTAGGCATTGTATGTACTAGCTCTATCTATTAACCCAACAAACTTTGTAAAATCTCTTTATGTATGTACCTTACCTAAATAAACATTTATTTATTTATTTTATTTATATGATAAAAGCTCAGTAGGCTCAGGCACCTTACACCGGTTGATTGACAGTTGAGAGGCGGGATAAAAGAGCCAGAGCTCAACCCCCGCAAGCACAACTAGGTGAGTAAACAAACACAAGCAATATGATGCGTCAGTTTCCTTAGTGACGTCTATGCGTCCTTAGTGACGTCCATGCGTCGCAGTGACGCATGCGTAAGTCTCAGTGCCGCATGCGTAAGTCTCGGCGCCGTATGCGTAAGTCTCAGAGACGCATGCGCCAGTCTCAGTGACGTAAGCGTAAGTCTCAGAGACGCATGCGTCAGTCTCAGTGCCGCATGCGTCAGTCTCAGTGACGTAAGCGTAAGTCTCAGTGACGTGAACGTAAGTCTCAGTGACGCATGCGTAAGTCTCAGTGCCGCATGCGTAAGTCTCAGATACGCATGCGTAAGTCTCAGTGCCGCATGCGTAAGTCTCAGTGCTGCATGCGTAAGTCTCAGATACGCATGCGTAAGTCTCAGATACGCATGCGTAAGTCTCAGATATGCATGCGTAAGTCTCAGATACGCATGCGTAAGTCTCAGTGCCGCATGCGTAAGTCTTAGTGCAACATAATAAAACCTGCAATAATACGCAACAATGGCGGAGATTACGCACGCCGACCCGTGACGCAAGAGAGAGTTACGACCTAAGTTAGCTCTTTGGCTCAAATTGCAGCAACAGTTTGATTGCACAGCGTTGCAAGGCTGTTTAGCTAGTTTGGTTGTCGTAACTTTGCTAAACTTTAGTTTAATGACACGGAACCATCATCAGAGTATTGATCACGGCGTAGAAACTTTGCAACCTGCTCTCTCCTCCCTTGCAGAGGAGAGCAGGTTGCAAATGCAACCATGCTCTCCCCTCCCTTGCAACCTGTTCTCTTTGCAACGTGCCCTGCTTCCTCCTACCTGTCCTCACACTAGAGGCATAGTCATTTGGATGCTACTGAACACAGGGAAGCGGGCAGGAATATGACAGAAAGGAACGGAAGGAGAAAGATGGACAATTAAAAGGGTTAAGTTGAGGAATACGGAAAGGGAAGAGAGAGAGAGAGAGAGAGAGAGAGAGAGAGAGAGAGAGAGAGAGAGAGAGAGAGAGAGAGAGAGAGAGAGAGAGAGAGAGAGAGAGAGAGAGAGAGAGAGAGAGAGAGAGAGAGAGAGAGAGAGAGAGAGAGAGAGAGAGAGAGAGAGAGAGAGAGAGAGAGAGAGAGAGAGAGAGAGAGAGAGAGAGAGAGAGTGAGAGAGAGGGAGAGAGAGAGAGAGAGAGAGAGAGAGAGAGAGAGAGAGAGAGAGAGAGAGAGAGAGAGAGAGAGAGAGTGAGAGAGAGGGAGAGAGAGAGAGAGAGTGAGAGAGAGGGAGAGAGAGAGAGAGAGAGAGAGAGAGAGAGAGAGAGAGAGAGAGAGAGAGAGAGAGAGAGAGAGAGAGAGAGAGAGAGAGAGAGAGAGAGAGAGAGAGAGAGAGAGAGAGAGAGAGAGAGAGAGAGAGAGAGAGAGAGAGAGAGAGAGAGAGAGAGAGAGAGAGAGAGAGAGAGAGAGAGAGAGAGAGAGAGTGATATATATATGGAAAGAAATTTTGAATTATTGTTTAGACACTTAATTTTGCTTGCGCGGGGGGGGGGGGGCGGGGTTTGAGCTTTGGCTCTTTGGTCCCGCCTCTCAACTGTCGATCAACTGGTGTACAGATTGCTGAGTCTATTGGGCTCTATCATATCCACATTTGAAACTGTGTATGGAGTCAGCCTCCACCACATCACTGCCTAATGCATTTCAGCTGTTAACTACTCTGACACTAAAAAAGTTTTTTCAAATGTCTCTGTGGCTCATTTGGGCACTCAGTGTCCACCTGTGTCCCCTTGTTCGCGTACCACCTGTGTTCAATAATCTGTCTTTATCTACCCTGTCGATTCCCCCTGAGAGTTTTATGTGGTGATCATGTCTCCCCGAACTCTTCTGTCTTCCAGCGATATGAGGTGCAATTCATGCAGCCTTTCCCCATAACTCATACCTCTTAGTTCTAGAACTAGTCTGGTGCCATACCTTTGAACCTTCTCCAGTTTATTCTTATGTCGTCCAAGAGGTATGGACTCCATGCTGGAACCGTATACTCCAGGATTGGTCTGACGTATGTGGTTTACAAGATCTAAATGATTCTTAACACAAATTTCTAAAGGCAGTTCTGGTGTTAACCAGCCTCTCATACGCCGATGATGATGTCCTTTTGATGTGGGCTTTACGAGACAAGTTCAGTGTGATATCAACTCCTGAATCTTTCTCTCAGTCCGTTTTGTGGAAAATCTCGTCTCCGTTTAGGTACTTTGTTTCTGGGCTCCTGCTCTCTCTCTTCTCCTAACTTCATTACATTTACTGAGTTGAACTTTAGCAGCCATTTGTTGGACTTCAGCTTGTCTAGGTCATCTTGTAGCCTGAATCCAGCATCGGCCTAATTACCTATCCTGAGTTTACACTGGGATGATGCACTGTGACCAGTCCTCCTGGTTAGTGGTCTGGTCAACCAGGCTGTTAGGCACTCTCAATTACACTACGGGGTATTATATTATATATTATATGTGTGTATATATATATATATATATATATATATATATATATATATATATATATAAGGTCAGTGTAAGTGGTTCTAAGTACAGACTTCCAGTTCGCGGAAACAACCGGAATTTTGTTTCTTTTGTCATTTCATGTGTCCGTCTCTTCTATTATTTAGTAGAAATAAATGATCGTTAGCAAACATATACCGTGTAATGTGACTGTGTGGAAGTTTTTGGGCTGTTTTCCTGTGCAACGTTCCAGCAACATTAGGGGTTAGTTGCTTCAATTTGGCTCTGGTTGCTGCAATGTTGTCACAACTTAAATGTTCAGTTATATCCTCTAACAATGTTGGAGGAACGTTGCAGTAATGTTTTGTGTTTGCAAAGGCATATATATCGCAAGCTCACGCCGTTTGCCAAGGTTTGCCCAGAAGAGTAACGTTATTAGAGTTTCAGCAACGCAATAAACGATGTGGTTACGTTTTTTTTTTGTGGCTGCATTATGGATAAGTCTGCCTTCGTCAGACTTTGTTTCACTCTTTATCAAAGGATTCTCACAAGTTCGTTCCTCTCCGTTGCTGTAGAGGTTACGATCTCCTTTAGTCTGCTCTAAGTACATGTTCCATGTCTCTTCTATTTGTCTTTCTGGCCTTAAGGAACTATATGTTAATTCATGGAGGAGTGAACATCTTCACTTTCTTCTCTTGTCTTTTGGTGTTAGATTGACTCCAATTTCTTCAGCTCTGACTGAAGAAATTGGACAGAGCTTCTTCAGCTCTGTCGTGAGCTGACTTCAGCTCACGACTCCTTCTGAGTCAGTCACTATAAGCTGCTGTAGCAGCTCTCCAGCCCGGTACACATAAGACACATGTGTATATGTATATAGAAGAGCAATTTGCTATTGGAAAGGCACACCAATCAACACTAAGAGCACCCAAGACATCTCAACATTCTCCCTCTATATTTAATGAGCATAATTTGCCGACCTCTACAGCATTTAAAAGGAAACTTAATACACAAATACAAAGAACACGTGATCAACTAGGCTGTGAGTCACATTAGTCTGTAGGCAGCTGCATTTAACAGCCTGGTTGACCAGACCACTAACCTCAATGATCAGAGTTCGGGCACAACAGTGACCCTCGGAACTACCTCAAGGTAACCTCAAGGTAGTCTCTAGGTAACCTCTAGGTAACCTCAAGGTAATCTCTAGGTAGCCTCAAGGTAACCTCAAGGTAACTTCTAGGTAACCTCAAGGTAATCTCTAGGTAACCTCTAGGTAACCTCTAGGTAACCTCAAGGTAGCCTCAAGGTAACCTCTAGGTAACATCAAGGTAACCTCAAGGTAACCTCTAGGTAACCTCAAGGAAACCTCAAGGTAACCTCAAGGTAACCTCTAGGTAACATCAAGGTAACCTCAGGGTAACCTCAAGGAAACCTCAAGGTAACCTCAAGGTAACCTCTAGGTAACATCAATGTAACCTCGGGGTAACCTCAAGGTAACATCAAGGTAACCTCAGGGTAACCTCAAAGTAACCTCAAGGTAACCTCTAGGTAACCTCTAGGTAGCCTCAAGGTAGCCAAGGTAACCTCTAGGTAGCCTCAATGTAGCCTCAAGGTAGCCTCAAGGTAACCTCTAGGTAACTTCTAGGTAACCTCTAGGTAACCTCTAGGTAACCTCAAGGTAACCTCTAGGTAACCTCAAGGTAACCTCTAGGTAACCTCAAGGTAACCTCTAGGTAACCTCTAGGTAACCTCAAGGCAACCTCTCGGTAACCTCTATGTAACCTCAAGGTAACCTCAAGGTAACCTCAAGGTAACCTCTAGGTAACCTCTAGGTAACCTCAAGGTAAGGCGGTCGAATGTTCAATAACCCACTATATTGGTGGTGGTACTCACCTAGTTGTGCTTGCGGGGGTTGAGCTTTGGCTCTTTGGTCCCGCCTCTCAACTGTCAATCAACTGGTGTACAGATTCCTGAGCCTACTGGGCTCTATCATATCTACAATTGAAACTGTGTATGGAGTCAGCCTCCACCACATCACTGCCTACTGCATTCCACCTGTTAACTACTCTGACACTGAAAAGGTTCTTTCTAACGTCCCTGTGGCTCACTTGGGCACTCGGTCTCCACCTGTGTCCCCTTGTGTGCGTAAATGGGGACACGAGTGTGCTCTAAGAATCTTGTATGCGGAAATCATGTCTCTCCTAACTCTTCTTTCTTCCAGCGACATTAGATTATATCCCATTGTCTCTCCTCGTAGCTCATGCCCCTCAGCTCGGGTACCAATCTGATAGCATACCTTTGAACCTTCCAAAATTTAGTCTTTGCTTGACTAGATATGGACAAGTTGCCGGAACGGCATACTCCAGTATGGGTGCGTTATGTGTGGTATACAAGGTTCTAAAATGATTCCTTACACAAGTTTCTGAGGCCAATTCTTATGTTGGCCAACCTGGCATACGCCGCTGATGATATCCTCTTGATGATTCAGG
>NW_025573281.1:0-19537 GCF_020424385.1 Procambarus clarkii
TTGGTTAGGTTCGGTCATATATCTACGTTAGTTTTAACTCAAATTAAAAAAAAATAACTCATATATAATGAAATGGATAGCTTTATCAGTTCATAAGAAAAAATTATTGAAAAATATATATATTCAGGAAAACTTGGCTTATTAGGAAATCGGGCCTTGCATAGCAGGCCGAGTACGACGTTCTGGCTACTAGGTACAACATATATATATATATATATATATATATATATATATATATATATATATATATATATATATATATATATATATATATATATATATATATATGTGTGTACTCACCTAGTTGTACTCACCTAGTTGTGTTTGCGGGGGTTGAGCTCTGGCTCTTTGGTCCCGCCTCTCAACCGTCAATCAACAGGTGTACAGATTCCTGAGCCTACTGGGCTCTGTCATATCTACACTTGAAACTGTGTATGGAGTCAGCCTCCACCACATCACCCCCTAATGCATTCCATTTGTCAACCACTCTGACACTAAAAAAGTTCTTTCTAATATCTCTGTGGCTCATTTGGGCACTCAGTTTCCACCTGTGTCCCCTTGTGCGTGTTCCCCTTGTGTTAAATAGACTGTCTTTATCTACCCTATCAATCCCCTTCAGAATCTTGAATGTGGTGATCATGTCCCCCCTAACTCTTCTGTCTTCCAGCGAAGTGAGGTTTAATTCCCGTAGTCTCTCCTCGTAGCTCATACCTCTCAGCTCGGGTACTAGTCTGGTGGCAAACCTTTGAACCTTTTCCAGTTTAGTCTTATCCTTGACTAGATATGGACTCCATGCTGGGGCTGCATACTCCAGGATTGGCCTGACATATGTGGTATACAAAGTTCTGAATGATTCTTTACACAAGTTTCTGAATGCCGTTCGTATGTTGGCCAGCCTGGCATATGCCGCTGATGTTATCCGCTTGATATGTGCTGCAGGAGACAGGTCTGGCGTGATATCAACCCCCAAGTCTTTTTCCTTCTCTGACTCCTGAAGAATTTCCTCTCCCAGATGATACCTTGTATCTGGCCTCCTGCTCCCTACACCTATCTTCATTACATTACATTTGGTTGGGTTAAACTCTAACAACCATTTGTTTGACCATTCCTTCAGCTTGTCTAGGTCTTCTTGAAGCCTCAAACAGTCCTCTTCTGTTTTAATCCTTCTCATAATTTTAGCATCGTCCGCAAACATTGAGAGAAATGAATCGATACCCTCCGGGAGATCATTTACATATATCAGAAACAAGATAGGACCGAGTACAGAGCCCTGTGGGACTCCACTGGTGACTTCACGCCAATCGGAGGTCTCACCCCTCACCGTAACTCTCTGCTTCCTATTGCTTAGATACTCCCTTATCCACTGCAGCACCTTACCAGCTACACCTGCCTGTCTCTCCAGCTTATGTACCAGCCTCTTATGCGGTACTGTGTCAAAGGCTTTCCGACAATCCAAGAAAATGCAGTCCGCCCAGCCCTCTCTTTCTTGCTTAATCTGTGTCACCTGATCGTAGAATTCTATCAAGCCTGTAAGGCAAGATTTACCCTCCCTGAATCCATGTTGGCGATTTGTCACGAAGTCCCTTCTCTCCAGATGTGTTACCAGGTTTTTTCTCACGATCTTCTCCATCACCTTGCATGGTATACAAGTCAAGGACACTGGCCTGTAGTTCAGTGCCTCTTGTCTGTCGCCCTTTTTGTATATTGGGACCACATTCGCCGTCTTCCATATTTCTGGTAGGTCTCCCGTCTCTAGTGATTTACTATACACTATGGAGAGTGGCAAGCAAAGTGCCTCTGCACACTCTTTCAGTACCCATGGTGAGATCCCATCTGGACCAACCGCCTTTCTAACATCCAGATCCAGCAGGTGTCTCTTGACCTCCTCTCTCGTAATTTGAACTCCTCCAAGGCCGCCTGGTTTACCTCCCTTTCTCCTAGCACAGTGACCTCACCCTGTTCTATTGTGAAGACCTCCTGGAACCTCTTGTTGAGTTCCTCACACACCTCTCTGTCATTCTCTGTATACCTGTCCTCGCCTGTTCTAAGTTTCAATACCTGGTCTTTCACTGTTGTTTTCCTTCTGATGTGACTGTGGAGTAGCTTTGGTTCGGTCTTGGCTTTGTTTGCTATATCATTTTCAAATTTTTCTCTGCTTCTCTTCTCACCCTGACGTACTCATTCCTGGTTCTCTGGTATCTCTCCCTGCTTTCTGGTGTTCTGTTATTCCGGAAGTTCCTCCACGCCTTTTTGTTCAGTTTCTTCGCTTCCATACATGCCCTATTATACCATGGATTCTTCTGTTGCTTCTCGGATTTTTCCCTTTGGGCCGGGATGAACCTGTTTACTGCCTCCTGACACTTTTGGGTAACATAGTCCATCATACCCTGTACAGACTTGTCTCTGAGGTCTGTGTCCCAAGGTATTTCACTTAGGAAACTTCTCATCTGTTCATAATTCCCCTTTCGGTATGCCAGCCTTTTGATTCCTAGTTCTTTTTGGGGGGAGATAAGTCCTAGCTCTACCAGGTACTCAAAGTTCAATACACTGTGGTCACTCATTCCCAAGGGCGCTTCCATCTTAACTTCCCTTATATCCCATTCATTTAGGGTAAATATCAAATCAAGCATTGCTGGTTCATCTTCTCCTCTCATTCTTGTTGGCTCTTTGGTATGCTGGCTTAGAAAGTTTCTTGTTGCCACGTCCAGCAGCTTAGCTCTCCATGTTCTATTAACAATATCTTTCAGGACCCTAACAAAGATATTGTTAATAGAAACGTTATCCCTACAGACAAAAATCAGAGGATACAACTGACGATTTACTATAAAACCAGAAAAACGGCCAGCCTACTCATGAGAAACTCTCCAGACACAAAACAGAACGCTTTAAAAGAGACTAACGTCGTCTATGCCTTCAAATGCCCACTTGGGGACTGTAAGCTCCAAAAAACCCAGTATATAGGCAAGACAACAACATCTCTTTCTAGGCGTTTAACGATGCATAAGCAACAAGGCTCCATTAAGGAACATATAATCTCTTCCCATAACCAAACCATCGCCAGAGAAATCCTAGTAAACAACACAGAAATCATCGATAGATACAGCGATAGCAGGCGGCTTGACGTTTGCGAGGCACTACACATCAAGAAGTCAACACCAGCAATCAACAGCCATTATTGCACAACTATATTCTACCCACCTCAAGACTCCGCTCCAATATAGAAGCATCAAGAAATATGGACCAATAGGCTTTCTACAAACACTTCTATTCAATACCCATTGTTTCTGTTCTGTCTTGTGTTGATACTTTTAATACCCTATTAATATCCCCTGTTCTGTCTTGTGTTAATGCCACATCATCCTTCCCACCTCACTCAAATGTAGATATAATATCAGAGAGACGTAAGTTCTAATCAGTTGTGTATTTGTGAAGTCTTTGAAAATGTAATAAGTTTTACGAAACGCGCCCGTGTCGCGTCAGACTAGAAATAAAAATGAATTTTGGAGAAGTGATTTTTGATTTACCTCCAACAGTGAAGCGTAATGTACGAAAGATTGAGAAAATTCGTGTTAGAATTATTAATCTTACTTTTTCGGTCATATTTAATAATATATGTCTACAGGAAAGACTGCTACCAAAATATATATATATATATATATATATATATATATATATATATATATATATATATATATATATATATATATATATATATATGCAGAACAACCACATGTGAAAAACAGAGAATGCTTAACGCGTTTTCGGCTAATTCGCCTTCATCAGAGCAAAGTAGAATGAAAATCACTTTGGTTATAGTGGTTATTCTGCATACTTGGATCAGTGTTTTTGTGATCATTATTCCATATATGTATGTCGTACCTAGTAGCCAGAACGCACTTCTCGGCCTACTATGCAAGGCCCGATTTGCCTAATAAGCCAGGTTTTCATGAATTAATGTTTTTTCGACTACCTAACCTACCTAACCTAACCTAACCTAACTTTTTCGGCTACTTAACCTAACCTAACCTATAAGGATAGATTAGGTTAGGTTAGGTAGGGTTGGTTAGGTTCGGTCATATATCTACGTTAATTTTAACACCAATAAAAAAAAATTGACTTCATACATAATGAAATGGGTAGCTTTATCATTTCATAAGAAAAAATTTAGAGAAAATATATTAATTTAGGAAAACTTGGCTTATTAGGCAAATCGTGCCTTGCATAGTAGGCTGAGAAGTGCGTTCTGGCTACTAGGTACGACATATATATATATATATATATATATATATATATATATATATATATATATATTTATATATATTTATATATATATATATATATATATATATATATATATATATATATATATATATATATATATATATATATATATATATGCAATTGACGATCACAAAACACTGATCATTTTATGCGGAAAATCCACAGAGAAATATGAAATGAGGTGAACGTTTCGGCTTGTTAAAGCCTTTGTCAACACCAGACTTAACACTAGAGTCTGGTATATATATATATATATATTTTTTTTTTTTTTTTTTTTTTTTTTGAGATATATACAAGAGTTGTTACATTCATGTACAGCCACTAGTACGCGTAGCGTTTCGGGCACGTCCCTGGAATACGATCCCCTGCCGCGAAGAATCGTTTTTTTCATCCAAGTACACATTTTACTGTTGCGTTAAACAGAGGCTACAGTTAAGGAATTGCGCCCAGTAAATCCTCCCCGGCCAGGATACGAACCCATGACATAGCGCTCGCGGAACGCCAGGCGAGTGTCTTACCACTACACCACGGAGACTGTTGAATATATATATATATATATATATATATATATATATATATATATATATATATATATATTGGTGTATACTGGCAGCAAGTTTTCTTTCAAACAAATTTTTTCAAATTCAAATTCCCATTTTTATATGGGAACCATCGAAGACAGGGTCTTCAGTAGCAGACAAAAACCAACTGTATACTGCCGTTATGTAGATGACATATTCGTAATAGTAAAAGACTCAGATGAACTAATTGACCTAAAAAGACACCTAGAGAGAGAGTCAGTTTTCCGATTTACACATGAAAATAGTGAAAATAACAGTCTGCCATCCTGGATGTACTAATAACAAAAACAGGAACCTCTTTAAGCACCAACGTATATACCAAGCCCACCAACATAGGATTATGCCTGAACGGTAGAAGTGAGTGCCCCCAAAGATACAAAGCCAGTGTTCTCAATGCTTATATTCGTCGAGCGCTTACCCACTGCTCTGAATGGAGCAACGTGAGTAGAGAGTTTGAAAGAGTAATTCAGGTATTGGTGAACAACGGATATAGCAACGCGGAAATAAACGCTGCTATAAGAAGACACTTGGACCGTTGGTATAATTCAGAACCTAGAACAGAAACCACAACACCCCCAATAAAATTATATTACAAATCAACCATGCACAGTGAACATATAAAAGAGGAAAAAATAATGAAAGAAATAATCCGTAAAGGAGTAAAAAGCACTACTCCTAACCAAACATAAACCTGATAATATTCTACAAAACCAAGAAGACTTCCGAACTCCTTATCAAAAACAGCCCGAAGCCGACGGAGAACCCTCTACAGCAGTCAAGCGTTGTATACATGTACACTTGCCCCCACGAAGGATGTAACCTTCAATGTAAGTACATAGGTATGACGTCGACCAAGCTGACGAGGCGTTTGACATGCCATCTTCAATCTGGTGCCCCTAGGAATCACATGAGACAAGCCCATGACAATACTCTAACAAGAGAAATGTTGAACAAGAATACCTGCATAATAGACAAAACCCAAGATGCAAGAAGATTACAAATTCTTGAGGCAATTCACATAAGAATAGAGCGACCTACCATGAACACCCAAATCACGGAACTATTTACTTTTCCCACCATGAGAGTAAGGACAAGACAAGAACATATCGATGCCAACACAGAAGACAATGTCCAACATAATAGGCCAATTACACTGGATTAATCTTTGTGTTTAGATAGGAGATGCCTCGTATGGGCCAATAAGCCTTCTGCAGCCTCTATGTTTCACCTCACATTTATCCCTTATGTATCCCTCCATGTTTTCACCTTTATTGTATTATCACCTGACCCAGTGCGGGTATAAAATCAACTAGTATTGTAAGACCTGTTCACTTGAGAATGAACCATGGAGGTTCGAAACGTTGTGCAAATTATATAAATAAGTGTAATACACTCTATAGTAAATCACTTCTTTTCTTCACCTTAAAAGTACGAAAATGAGTTTTGGAGAACTCCTATTTCAATTAAGCCCTGATGCTAAGAAAATAGTTAGAGGGATAGAAGCCCTAAACCAGAAAATAATAAATACAGAATATGGGGTCATATTCAATGAAACATATATATATATATATATATATATATATATATATATATATATATATATACACATATGTATATGTGCGAACAAGCCTGAATGGTCCCTAGGACTATATGCAACTGAAAACTCACACCCCAGAAGAGACTCGAACCCATACTGCTAGGAGCAACGCAACTAGTATGTACAGGACGCCTTAATCCATTTGACTATATAGTCCCCAGGACTATACGCGACTGAAAACTCACACCCCAAAGAATGAGGTGATTTGATAAAATACTATGCCCAAGATTACCATCCGATTGCCGGTGGGGAAGTGGTTCAAATAACTTCGGCTATCACTTCCTTATGTCCGGTCGCGATGGTCAAGCAGATTAAGGCGTCCTGTAGATACCAGTTGCTTTGCTCCTGGCAGTATGGGTTCGAGTCACTTCTGGTGTGAGTTTTCAGTCGCATAGAGTCCTGGGGACCATTCAGGCTTGTTCGCATTTGTGTTCCTTACGTGTGCCCCAAAGAATGAGGTGATTTGATAAAATGCTATGCCCAAGATTACCATCTGAATGCCGGCAGGGAAGTGGTTCAAATAGCTTCGGCTATCACTTCTTTATGTCCGGTCGTGATGGTCAAGCGGATTAAGGCGTCTTGCAGATACCAGTTGCGTTGCTCCTGGGAGTATGGGTTCGAGTCACTTATGGGGTGTGAGTTTTCAGTAGCATATAGTCCTGGGACCATTCAGGCTTGTTCGCATTTGTGTTCCTCACGTGTGCCCCAAAGAATGAGGTATTTGATAAAATGCTATGCCCAAGATTACTATCCGAGTGCCGGCAGGGAAGTGGTTCAAATAGCTTCGGCTATCACTTCCTTATGTCCGGTCGTGATGGTCAAGCAGATTAAGGTGTCCTGTAGATACCAGTTGCATTGCTCCTGACAGTATGGGTTCGAGTCACTTCTGGGGTGTGAGTTTTCAGTCGCATATAGTCCTGGGGACCATTCAGGCTTGTTCGCATTTGTGTTCCTCACATGTGCCTCAAAGAATGAAGTGATTTGATAAAATGCTATGCCCAAGATTACCATCCAAGTGCCGACGGGGAAGTGCTTCAAATAGCTTCAGCTATCACTTCCTTATGTCTAGTCATGATGGTCAAGCGGATTAAGGCGTCCTGTAGATACCAGTTGCGTTACTTCTGGCAGTATGGGTTCGAGTCACTTCTGGGGTGTGAGTTTTCAGTCGCATATAGTCCTGGGGATCATTCAGGCTTGTTCGCATTTGTGTTCCTCACATGTGCCCCAAAGAATGAGGTGATTTGAAAAAATGCTATGCCCATAATTACTATTCGAGTGCCGGCGGGGAAGTGGTTCAGCTAGCTTTATATATATATATATATATATATAATATATATATATATATATATATATATATATATATATATATATATATATATATATATATATATATATATATGACTGAAAACTTACACCCCAAAAGTGACTCGAACCCATAATGCCAGGAGCAACGCAACTGGTATCTACAGGATGCCTTAATCCGCTTGAACGTCATGACCGGACATAAGGAAGTGATAGCCGAAGCTATTTCATATATATATATATATATATATATATATATATATATATATATATATATATATATTTATATATATTTATATATATATATATATACTTATATATATATATTTATATATATATATATATATATATATATATATACTTATATATATATATATATATATATATATATATATATATATATATATATATATTTATATATATAAATATATATATTATATATATATATATATATATATATATATATATATATATATATATATATATATATATATATATATATATATATATATATATATATATATTATTATTATTATTAAATATGACCGAAAAAGTAAGATTAATAATTCTAACACGAATTTTCTCGATCTTTCTTACGTTTCTTTTCACTGTTGATGGTAATTCAAAGATCAATTCTCCAAAACTCATTTTTATTTCTAGTCTGACGCGACACTTGAGCGCGTTTCGTAAAACTTATTACATTTTCGAAGACTTTAGTTTATATACACACATACAACTTTAACTGAATAGAGCTTAAACATCTTTCGAGTTTTTATACCTACATTTGGATGAAGTGACATGTTACAATAGTTTTGAATGAGGTGAAAATAAACTTTTAACACAAGACAGAACACGAAACAATGAAATACAAACAGATGTTAAAGGTAGGTAACTGCAGAGGGCCTATTTTTATTGGCCCATATTTCTTGATGCTTCTATATTGTAGCAGAGTCTTGAAGTGGGTAGAATATAGTTGTGCATTAATTGGCTGTTGATTGCTGGTGTTGACTTCTTGATGTGTAGTGCCTCGCAGACGTCGAGCCGCCTGCTATCACTGTATCTATCGATGATTTCTGTGTTGTTTGCTGAGATTTCTCTGGTGATGGTTTGGTTGTGGGAAGAGGCTATATGTTCCTTAATGGAGCCCTTTTGCTTATGCATCTTTAAACGCCTGGAAAGAGATATTGTTGTGTTGCCTATATACTGAGTTTTTTGAGGCTTACAATCCCCAAGAGGGCATTTGAAGGCATAGACGACGTTGGTCTCTTTTAAAACGTTCTGCTTTGTGTCTGGAGAGTTTCTCATGAGTAGGCTGGCCGTTTTTTTGGTTTTATAGTAAATTGTCAGTTGTATCTTCTGATTTTTGTCTGTAGGGATAACGTTTCTACTAACAATATCTTTCAGGACCCTTTCCTCCGTTTTATGGGCTGTGGAAAAGAAGTTCCTGTAAAATAGTCTAATAGGGGGTATAGGTGTTGTGTTAGTTGTCTCTTCAGAGGTTGCATGGCGTTTCACTTTCCTTCTTATGATGTCTTTGACGAAACCATTGGAGAAGCCGTTGTTGACTAGGACCTGCCTTACCCTACAAAGTTCTTCGTCGACTTGCTTCCATTCTGAGCTGTGGCTAAGAGCACGGTCGACATAAGCGTTAACAACACTCCTCTTGTACCTGTCCGGGCAGTCACTGTTGGCATTCAGGCACATTCCTATGTTTGTTTCCTTAGTGTAGACTGCAGTGTGGAAACCTCCACTCCTTTCCATGACTGTTACATCTAGAAAGGGCAGCTTCCCATCCTTCTCCATCTCGTAAGTGAAACGCAACACAGAATTCTGCTCAATTGCCTCCTTCAGCTCCTGCAGATGTCTGACATCAGGTACCTGTGTAAAAATGTCGTCAACATACCTGCAGTATATGGCCGGTTTTAAGTTCATGTTGTCTTAGAC
Source organism: Procambarus clarkii (assembly GCF_020424385.1). Classification (NCBI taxonomy): domain Eukaryota; kingdom Metazoa; phylum Arthropoda; class Malacostraca; order Decapoda; family Cambaridae; genus Procambarus; species Procambarus clarkii. The sequence goes on from NW_025573281.1 coordinate 9,706, forward strand.
TTTTTGCTCGATGGTACCCATGTAGAAGTTTGCAAACAGGACACCTAGGGGAGAACCCATGGCGACCCCATTTACTTGCTTGTACATGTGTCCGTCCGGGCTCAAGAAGGGTGCCTCTTTAGTACAAGCTTGGAGTAGTTTCCTTAGACTGTTTTCTGGTATGTCAAGAGGAGTACAGGCCGGATCACGGTAAACTCTGTCGGCTATCATCCCGATTGTTTCATCCACAGGTACGTTGGTAAACAGTGATTCAACAGAATCACCGTTTACCAACGTACCAAGAATTATAAGAAGGGAGTTCCACCTATGGCTGGAAGAAGGGGACCCTTAACCTCGGAGAAAATCACACATAACGCATTAGAGGGAATGTTTAGGTCCCCGCCAATACAGCTTCTGTGTGCTTTTCTCCTACCGCTCTTTCTTTTGTCTTTTGTTTTGCTTTATTAGATATTTAAAGGTTACAAGATTTACATTAGTTATTATTTATTACAATGGGTTTCGAGGTTATGAATATCTTGGAGCTCCTCTGCTTCCGGAAAAGGACCCCATGACGCAGCAGGCGTTTCCCCTCTGGAATGTCACACCGAGTCACTGAAACAGTAACCTGGCAGCCGTTGGGTGTCTGGTGATGTCAAAGAGCCTAGAACGCAATTCTTTGAGGAATCCCAAGGCACTCCTATCCCAGGGGCCATGTGTTTCAGATGCTATGGGAATAATGGTGTATTGGCCTTCCAGTCGTCTGTACTTGATTGATTTTGTTGTTTCCCTGTGGTTGGCCGCCCCACCTCCTTGATCAGCACCGTAGCGTATGTAGGTGTCAGCCAAGGTGGATACACACTTGTAATCCCACTCTAGTTGTCTGCCCCTCTTTCAGGGGTATATTGTGAACCCATCTGGGCGAAGTGCGGTATATATATTTGCATATTTTGGTAGCAGTCTTTCTTTTAAACGTATTTCGTTGAAAACGAAAGGAAGTTTTAAATTTATGATTCTGCATGAATCTTCTCGATATTTTTTATGTTTTTCTTCACTTTAGCAGGAAGATTAAAAATTAACTCCCCAAAGTTAAACTTTACTTTTTATTTGGGTCTGACGCCTAGTAATGCGTTTTTTAAGATCTCACCTCAAATTCGCAAAGATAAATTCTTCTGATTGATTGATTGATTAAGATTAAGCCAACCAAGAGGTTGGCTTAATTTTAATTAATAGCCCGTAAGTGGTAGATTTTATTATTTTTATTTTTAGTGAATGTATGCTGTGTGCCGAGATGGCATTTAAATCGTCAGGCTACTATCGCGGGGAAGGCTTGACAGTGTTTATGAGGGTGCCCAGCTGCTGGACACCTTTTGAACCAGATGAGTGGCAGTGTTGATGGCTTCAGGGTGGTTGCTGCATAATTCTGGGACTCTTAAAGCTCTTCTAAGATTGTTGGTTGCTTGATATTCCAGGAGATAGTGAAGTAGTCGCTTTTCTGTGACTGTTTGGCAGAAGATGCATTCCCTCTGTCTGGGTTCACCAATCTCGCAGTTGCATCTGGAACATAGACGTAGTCTATGTAACCGAACTGCTATTTCCCTGTGGATTCCTTTTAGGATGTTTAACCTTCCTAATTTGGTGGCCTGAAGAATCCATATTGCAGATTGCGAACCTTCTGCTATTCTCTGGTGTATATGGGCTTTGTTGAGGTACGAGAGGTTTTTGGTGTTGGCGGTTTTTATGTGCTCTAGGCTGGGATGGATTGTTTTATGTATCACTTGATGACGAGTTGCCAATTTAGCAATTTCATCGGCTTCATAGTCGTTATGACTTTGCGCTTTCTCCTGATAGTTTTCTTTCCCCCGACTGTTGACGTCGTTCACGCACAAAAAGACAATCGTGCTAGAAGCCTGCGGTCGCCCAGGTTCAAGGACTAATTTGGTGTGCTAGAAGCCTGCGGTCGCCCAGGTTCATGGACAAATTTGGTGTGCTAGAAGCCTGCGGTCGCCCAGGTTCATGGACAAATTTGGTGTGCTAGAAGCAGGCATCCGTCAGGTTCCCGGAAAAATTTGTGTGCCAGATGCCTGCAGTCAAATTCTTTCATGGAAAAAAGTGTGCTAGAAGCCTGCAGCCGAAAAAAAACCCTGCAGAGTTCTGGCACATTTAACACTACTCCTGAGCACACAATATTTGACTAACTCCTAGGTATCTATTTACTTCTAGGTGAACAGAAGCATTAGTTGAAAAGAAACGTGCGCAACCATCTGTATTCTGCCCGAGACTCGAACCTGGGATTCCTGATTGCTAGTCGAGAATGAATGCAAGTGTACAACCCGTTCTCGCACTTTCGTATAGTCAATATTGACTTATTAAATACGTGCATATGTGACATACTTAACATACTAGTTTACTTTGAAAAGTTTCATAGAAAACACCGACCTTACCTAACCTTCTTAGTACGTTAAGATAAGCATCTTATTGCTTCGTAATTACAATTATTACTGTAACTTATTATAGGTATAGGTTAAGTAATAATTGTAATTACTAAGTAATAAGATGCTTATCTTAACATTCTAAGAAGGTTAGGTAAGGTCGGTGTTTTCTATGAAGCTTTTCAAGGTAAACTAGTATGTTTAGTATGTCACATATGCACGTATTTAATAAGTCAATATTGACTGCAAGAAAGTGCAAGAACGGGTTGTAGTGTAATACTCAGATCCTAGGATTTGTTGGAAATTTCCAACACTAATAAACTACTATTGTATTATAATAAATCATCATCATTATATACTAACTACAGTAGTTATTAATTTCACTAATGGTAGTGTCAACATAAATTATACCATTTCATCTGCGTATTAGTGTTAGAATTCTCATGAAATCGAGTAACAACATTGCGTCAGATAATGTCCAGTTAGACACGTTTATTACCAATGTGTTAGAGAATTGAATGTGGCTCTCTAAAATTATCAGTATTCCGTGTAATAATTACCTACGGATAATATGACTCCCGATAATCTAAAACCGAGATTTATTAACTAAAATTATTTTCTAGTAGCAGTTTATCTGTTACGTGTGAATGCCGTGGAGAAAATAAAATCTTCTCCATTTCTCGTTTAACACCATAAAACGAGAATATGATAATATTTAAGTCCCTATAATTGCAACCCAGTTCTCATTAACGTGTTACATCCATAATTGTGCAGAAAAGAATTATTCGTGATTAATAATTTCTGTGGTGAATGCGAGAGACGGGTTGAGGGAGGCGGTGTTAGGCCGCCAGGTAAACGATACACCCTGGAGTGTTAGGCCGCCAGGTAAACCAACCACCCTGGAGTGTTAGGCCGCCAGGTAAACCAACCACCCTGGAGTGTTAGGTTACCAGGTAAACCAACCACCCTGGAGTGTTAGGCTGCCAGTTAAACCAACCACCCTGGAGTGTTAGGCTGCCAGGTAAACCAACCACCCTGGAGTGTTAGGCTGCCAGTTAAACCAACCACCCTGGAGTGTTAGACTGCCAGGTAAACCAACCACGCAGGAGTGTTAGGCTGCCAGGTAAACCAACCACCCTGGAGTGTTAGACTGCCAGGTAAACCAACCACGCAGGAGTGTTAGGCTGCCAGGTAAACCAACCACCCTGGAGTGTTAGACTGCCAGATAAACCAACCACCCTGGAGTGTTAGGCCGCCAGGTAAACCAACCACCTTAGAGTGTTAGGCTGCCAGGTAAACCACCCACCCTGGAGTGTTAGACTGCCAGATAAACCAACCACCCTGGAGTGTTAGGCCGCCAGGTAAACCAACCACCCTGGAGTGTTAGACTGCCAGGTAAACCAACCACGCAGGAGTGTTAGGCTGCCAGGTAAACCAACCACCCTGGAGTGTTAGACTGCCAGATAAACCAACCACCCTGGAGTGTTAGGCCGCCAGGTAAACCAACCACCTTAGAGTGTTAGGCTGCCAGGTAAACCACCCACCCTGGAGTGTTAGACTGCCAGATAAACCAACCACCCTGGAGTGTTAGGCCGCCAGGTAAACCAACCACGTTGGAGTGTTAGGCTGCCAGGTAAACCAACCACCTTAGAGTGTTAGGCTGCCAGGTAAACCAACCACGCTGGAGTGTTAGGCCGCCAGGTAAACCATACACCCTGGAGTGTTAGGCCACCAGGTAAACCAACCACCCTGGAGTGTTAGGCTGCCAGGTAAACCAACCACCCTGGGGTGTTAGGTCGCCAGGTAAACCATACACCCTGGAGTGTTAGGCCGCCAGGTAAACCAACCACCCTGGGGTGTTAGGTCGCCAGGTAAACCATACACCCTGGAGTGTTAGGCCGCCAGGTAAACCAACCACCCTGGAATGTTAGGCTGCCAGGTAAACCAACCACCCTGGAGTGTTAGGCCGCCAGGTAAACCAACCACCCTGGAGTGTTAGGCTGCCAGGTAAACCAACCACCCTGGAGTGTTAGGCCGCCAGGTAAACCAACCACCCTGGAGTGTTTGGGCGCCAGGTAAACCAACCACCTTAGAGTGTTAGGCCACCAGGTAAACCAACCACCCTGGAGTGTTAGGCCGCCAGGTAAACCAGCCACCCTGGGGTGTTAGGTCGCCAGGTAAACCAACCACCCTGGGGTGTTAGGTCACCAGGTAAACCAACCACCCTGGAGTGTTAGGGCGCCAGGTAAACCAACCACCTTAGAGTGTTAGGCCACCAGGTAAACCAACCACCCTGGAGTGTTAGGCCGCCAGGTAAACCAGCCACCCTGGGGTGTTAGGTCGCCAGGTAAACCAGCCACCTTAGAGTGTTAGGCCACCAGGTAAACCAACCACCCTGGAGTGTTAGGCTGCCAGGTAAACCAACCACCCTGGGGTGTTAGGTCGCCAGGTAAACCATACACCCTGGAGTGTTAGGCCGCCAGGTAAACCAACCACCCTGGGGTGTTAGGTCGCCAGGTAAACCATACACCCTGGAGTGTTAGGCCGCCAGGTAAACCAACCACCCTGGGGTGTTAGGTCGCCAGGTAAACCATACACCCTGGAGTGTTAGGCCGCCAGGTAAACCAACCACCCTGGAATGTTAGGCTGCCAGGTAAACCAACCACCCTGGAGTGTTAGGCCGCCAGGTAAACCAACCACCCTGGAGTGTTAGGTTGCCAGGTAAACCAACCACCCTGGAGTGTTAGGCCGCCAGGTAAACCAACCACCCTGGAGTGTTAGGGCGCCAGGTAAACCAACCACCTTAGAGTGTTAGGCCACCAGGTAAACCAACCACCCTGGAGTGTTAGGCCGCCAGGTAAACCAGCCACCCTGGGGTGTTAGGTCGCCAGGTAAACCAACCACCCTGGGGTGTTAGGTCGCCAGGTAAACCATACACCCTGGAGTGTTAGGCCGCCAGGTAAACCAACCACCCTGGGGTGTTAGGTCGCCAGGTAAACCATACACCCTGGAGTGTTAGGCCGCCAGGTAAACCAACCACCCTGGGGTGTTAGGCCGCCAGGTAAACGAACCACCTTAGAGTGTTAGGCTGCCAGGTAAACCACCCACCCTGGAGTGCTAGACTGCCAGGTAAACCAACCACCCTGGAGTGTTAGGCTGCCAGGAAAAACATACAACCTGGAGTGTTAGGCCGCCAGGTAAACCAACCACGCTGGAGTGTTAGGTCGCCAGGTAAACCATGCACCAAGGGGTGTTAGGCCGCCAGGTAAACAATACAACCTGGAGTGTTAGGCTGCCAGGTAAACCAACCACCCTGGAGTGTTAGGGCGCCAGGTAAACCAACCACGCTGGAGTGTTAGGGCGCCAGGTAAACCAACCACCCTGGAGTGTTAGGGCGCCAGGTAAACCAACCACGCTGGAGTGTTAGGCTGTCAGGTAAACCAACCACCCTGGAGTGTTAGGCCGCCAGGTAAACAATACACCCTGGAGTGTTAGGCTGCCAGGTAAACCAACCACCCTGGAGTGTTAGGCCGCCAGGTAAACCAACCACCCTGGAGTGTTAGGCCGCCAAGTAAACCAACCACCCTGGGGCGTTAGGCCGCCAGGTAAACCATACACCCTGGAGTGTTAGGCCGCCAGGTAAACCAACCACCCTGGGGTGTTAGGCCGCCAGGTAAACCAACCACCCTGGGGTGTTAGGCCGCCAGGTAAACCAACCACCCTGGGGTGTTAGGCCGCCAGGTAAACCAACCACCCTGGGGTGTTAGGCCGCCAGGTAAACCAACCACCCTGGAATGTTAGGCCGCCAGGTAAACCAACCACCCTGGAGAGTTAGGTCGCCAAGTAAACCAACCACCCTGGGGTGTTAGGCTGCCAGGTAAACCATACACCCTGGAGTGTTAGGCCGCCAGGTAAACCATACACCCTGGAGTGTTAGGCCGCCAGGAAAACTAGCCACCCTGGGGTGTTAGGCCGCCAGGTAAACCATACACCCTGGAGTGTTAGGCTGCCAGGTAAACTAGCCACCCTGGGGTGTTAGGTCGCCAGGTAAACCATACACCCTGGAGTGTTAGGCCGCCAGGTAAACCAACCACCCTGGGGTGTTAGGTCGCCAGGTAAACCAACCACCCTGGGGTGTTAGGTCGCCAGGTAAACCATACACCCTGGAGTGTTAGGCCGCCAGGTAAACCAACCACCCTGGGGTGTTAGGTCGCCAGGTAAACCATACACCCTGGAGTGTTAGGCCGCCAGGTAAACCAACCACCCTGGGGTGTTAGGCCGCCAGGTAAACGAACCACCTTAGAGTGTTAGGCTGCCAGGTAAACCACCCACCCTGGAGTGCTAGACTGCCAGGTAAACCAACCACCCTGGAGTGTTAGGCTGCCAGGAAAAACATACAACCTGGAGTGTTAGGCCGCCAGGTAAACCAACCACGCTGGAGTGTTAGGTCGCCAGGTAAACCATGCACCAAGGGGTGTTAGGCCGCCAGGTAAACAATACAACCTGGAGTGTTAGGCTGCCAGGTAAACCAACCACCCTGGAGTGTTAGGGCGCCAGGTAAACCAACCACGCTGGAGTGTTAGGGCGCCAGGTAAACCAACCACCCTGGAGTGTTAGGGCGCCAGGTAAACCAACCACGCTGGAGTGTTAGGCTGCCAGGTAAACCAACCACCCTGGAGTGTTAGGCCGCCAGGTAAACAATACACCCTGGAGTGTTAGGCTGCCAGGTAAACCAACCACCCTGGAGTGTTAGGCCGCCAGGTAAACCAACCACCCTGGAGTGTTAGGCTGCCAAGTAAACCAACCACCCTGGGGCGTTAGGCCGCCAGGTAAACCATACACCCTGGAGTGTTAGGCCGCCAGGTAAACCAACCACCCTGGGGTGTTAGGCCGCCAGGTAAACCAACCACCCTGGGGTGTTAGGCCGCCAGGTAAACCAACCACCCTGGGGTGTTAGGCCGCCAGGTAAACCAACCACCCTGGGGAGTTAGGCCGCCAGGTAAACCAACCACCCTGGAATGTTAGGCCGCCAGGTAAACCAACCACCCTGGAGAGTTAGGTCGCCAAGTAAACCAACCACCCTGGGGTGTTAGGCTGCCAGGTAAACCATACACCCTGGAGTGTTAGGCCGCCAGGTAAACCATACACCCTGGAGTGTTAGGCCGCCAGGAAAACTAGCCACCCTGGGGTGTTAGGCCGCCAGGTAAACCATACACCCTGGAGTGTTAGGCTGCCAGGTAAACTAGCCACCCTGGGGTGTTAGGGCGCCAGGTAAACCATACACCCTGGAGTGTTAGGCTGCCAGGTAAACTAGCCACCCTGGGGTGTTAGGCCGCCAGGTAAACCATACACCCTGGAGTGTTAGGCCGCCAGGTAAACTAGCCACCCTGGAGTGTTAGGCCGCCAGGTAAACCATACACCCTGGAGTGAGAGCACCTACCTACATCAGTTAAGGTCTTCCTGAAGGAAGAGAGATAAGATGCGGGGCAGGAAGAGAACTGACCTGGACTCGTGTAGTGACCAGCTGAACTGTTGGTCCCGTACTGCTGGCACCGCCCCGTCCGCGTCTCCCTGGCCCCGGTACTGCTGGCACCGCCCCGTCCGCGTCTCCCTGGCCCCGGTACTGCTGGCACCGCCCCCCTCCTGCGTCTCCCTGGCCTCGGTACTGCTGGCACCGCCCCCCTCCTGCGTCTCCCTGGCCTCGGTACTGCTGGCACCGCCCCCCTCCTGCGTCTCCCTGGCCTCGGTACTGCTGGCACCGCCCCCTCCTGCGTCTCCCTGGCCTCGGTACTGCTGGCACCGCCCCCCTCCTGCGTCTCCCTGGCCTCGGTACTGCTGGCACCGCCCCCCTCCTGCGTCTCCCTGGCCCCGGTACTGCTGGCACCGCCCCCCTCCTGCGTCTCCCTGGCCTCGGTACTGCTGGCACCGCCCCCCTCCTGCGTCTCCCTGGGCCCCGGTACTGCTGGCACCGCCCCCCTCCTGCGTCTCCCTGGCCCCGGTACTGCTGGCACCGCCCCCTTCCTGCGTCTCCCTGGCCTCGGTACTGCTGGCACCGCCCCCCTCCTGCGTCTCCCTGGCCTCGGTACTGCTGGCACCGCCCCCCTCCTGCGTCTCCCTGGCCCCGGTACTGCTGGCACCGCCCCCCTCCTGCGTCTCCCTGGCCTCGGTACTGCTGGCACCGCCCCCCTCCTGCGTCTCCCTGGCCTCGGTACTGCTGGCACCGCCCCCCTCCTGCGTCTCCCTGGGCCCCGGTACTGCTGGCACCGCCCCCCTCCTGCGTCTCCCTGGCCTCGGTACTGCTGGCACCGCCCCCCTCCTGCGTCTCCCTGGCCTCCGTACTGCTGGCACCGCCCCCCTCCTGCGTCTCCCTGGGCCCCGGTACTGCTGGCACCGCCCCCCTCCTGCGTCTCCCTGGCCCCGGTACTGCTGGCACCGCCCCCCTCCTGCGTCTCCCTGGCCCCGGTACTGCTGGCACCGCCCCCCTCCTGCGTCTCCCTGGGCCCCGGTACTGCTGGCACCGCCCCCCTCCTGCGTCTCCCTGGCCCCGGTACTGCTGGCACCGCCCCCCTCCTGCGTCTCCCTGGGCCCCGGTACTGCTGGCACCGCCCCCCTCCTGCGTCTCCCTGGCCTCGGTACTGCTGGCACCGCCCCCTCCTGCGTCTCCCTGGGCCCCGGTACTGCTGGCACCGCCCCCCTCCTGCGTCTCCCTGGCCTCGGTACTGCTGGCACCGCCCCCTCCTGCGTCTCCCTGGGCCCCGGTACTGCTGCCACCGCCCCCCTCCTGCGTCTCCCTGGGCCCCGGTACTGCTGGCACCGCCCCCCTCCTGCGTCTCCCTGGGCCCCGGTACTGCTGGCACCGCCCCCCTCCTGCGTCTCCCTGGGCCCCGGTACTGCTGGCACCGCCCCCCTCCTGCGTCTCCCTGGGCCCCGGTACTGCTGGCACCGCCCGCCTGCATCTCCCTGTCACTGGTAATGCTGGCACCTCCCTACCCCCACCACTTGCGACTTTCTGGCTCCACTATTTATGTTACAATGCTTATCGGTAAATATTTCTTAACGAGTTAAGAGAACTAGACATTCATGTCTAGTTCTCTTAACTCGTCACCCATATTTTCCTTATTAATCATGATAAAAAGTTAATTACCAAACTATGCTCTAAATTATCATTACATCAAGACCTGCAACCCTAGCCCCAAGATCAGCAGCCCTAGCCCCAAGACCTATAGCCCTAGCCCCAAGACCTATAGCCCTAGCCCCAAGACCTATAGCCCTAGCCCCAAGACCTGCAGCCCTAGCCCCAAAACCTGCAGCCCTAGCCCCAAGACCTGCAGCCCTAGCCCCAAGACCTATAGCCCTAGCCCCAAGACCTGCAGCCCTAGCCCCAAGACCTATAGCCCTAGCCCCAAGACCTGCAGCCCTAGCCC
>NW_025573282.1:0-10414 GCF_020424385.1 Procambarus clarkii
GAGGGAGTAATGCGCAAAGCGTCCCTCACCTGTGACGTCACAGCGTCATGTGACGCCATATCAACACATCGGCCATTTTGTCGTCAGTTCAGTCATGGCGAGGACTAACCCTTCATGCAAACTGCACCTACTATCAAGAAGAAGAAGATTTTGTGTTCCACCGATAGTATTATCGTAAGTAAGCACTTATACTTTATATTTTATTAAATTAATTGATTCTATTTTTCTGTAATAAAGGTCCAAAGGGTTGTTAGGGAACAAGGGTGTAGCGATACCGACGCTCAGTGCGCTCAACTCACACCAAAGTATCACCTGTGTAGCTTCTGTAATTAGTGTTAATTAGTTATGCTATAAGATAATGAAGCGAGTATAAGATTAACTCGCTACAAGGGTACTGTGTTGGGAGGTGAGGGCTGTTACTGGTGTCTGTGGGGATGTGAGGACTTGTACCAACCACTATCACCACCAGTATCTTGTCTTGCATCATGCTTAGTATTCCTATTGAGATATGAAGTATTATTGCATTCATATAATTATTCATTCATTGTCATTACTATTTTTATGGGCTATGTTCTGTTACCCTAATGCTTTTTACCCCTGGGCATGTCCATTTACTCTCCAGCCCTTCACAAGCCACTGCTGCACCCCCTCCATGCCCATACTTACTGTGCTTATTCTTACAGGACTGCACTGCATTATGTGGTGCTCACTGCCTGGACACCTTGATACATGCATTATAGGGTTCTGGTAGTTGTTCTACTCACCAAGCCCTTCCAAGGCCAGGCTTGACATGTGAGAGCTTGGTCCAACAGGCTGTTGCTTGGACAGGCCCCTCAGGCCCACATATCCACCACAGCCTTGTTTGTCTGGCACTTCAAAATCAAATGTTTATTTACGTAAGGTACATACATATTTTTAGGTAAGGTACTCTTTATTTGGGTAAATTTATCTTCGTAGTATTTAGCTTTGGCTCGTCTAATTATCTTGGATAGCAATAACGAGTAATTCTTTGAGAATTCTTTGGAGACAATTCCTAACCTATACTTTTCCCAACCTATACTTCTTCTCAAGGTCATCTTCACTTCTTGAAGATGTTCAGGTTTTTCTCTTGAAGATGTCGACGGTTGTTCCAGCAATACTGTATTTCTTTTATTGCTGAAAACCTGTTTTCAGCCATAAAAAAAAATCCTGAATCCAGAAAAAAATCCCTTTTGTATCGTCTGGAAATTTTCAAATATGCTGATCAAACCTGAGTCTAAATTATTTGTATATATTATGAATTACAGAGGTCCCAGGACAGGGTTTTTAGGCACTCCACTTACATTTTCCCACTCTGACTTAACCCCCATTTATACAAACTCAGTCTTATCTTTTAGCTAATAATTTATTGTACACACCATACTCAGCCTGTGTAGGGTAGTTTATTGTGCATGTGTAGTATATATATTTGTGTATTATATTTGGTATATTTAATGCCTCTAACCTCTCCTCATAGTTCTTGTCCTTCAGTTCTGGGAGCCACTTAGTAGCATGTCTTTGCACCTTTTCCAGTTTGTTTATGTGCTTCTTAAGATATGGGCACCATACAACCGCTGCATATTCCAACTTTGGTCTAACAAAAGTCGTGAACAATTTCTTGAGTATTTCGCCATCCATGCATTTAAAAGCTCTGAATATTATCCTTTACCTGCAATTGGTTGTTGCTGTATTTATAGAATATGATTTGTTCTACTTTACATTTGTTTGTTCCTTTTTTTCAAAATTCTTTCTGCCTCTCTCCTCACTGCCGTGTAGTTGTTTCTCTTTGTATTACTGGTATGTTTGGGGGTTTGGCCTCTTCGTATATTGATTCCATTTTTGTGTCTTTTGGTCTCTGTCCGTCTTGAAATTTCAGTTGAACAAATCCTGTTTCCTAGTTCTGCATCTTTGTTTTGGTATAAATGTTTTTGTTCCTTTATCATATATTTCACAAAATTGACATACTGTGCATTAATTCATCTCAATTACTTCCTTTCCTAACAGCAAGCCTTTCTAGTAAAATTCTTTGAATTCTTTTCTGACTTCTGGCCTAATGTTTGTTTTATCCTAGTGTGTATGGTGCCTAGCGTGTGTCTGGTGCCTGTTGTGTTAAACCGAAGATAAATGCATAAGTATAGGTCAGTAATTTCTCCAGCTTTGAAAGGGGCTTTCATTATGCAGCAGTATTCCACTCTAGAGAGCACTAGCGTCTTGAAAACTATCATCATCGGTATAGCATCTCTAGTGTGAAAAGTTCTTGTTATCTATCCTGTCATTTTTCTTGCAGTTGTGACGGCTACTTTATTGTGTTCTTTAAATGTAAGGCCTTCTGACATCAGTACACCCAAATCCTTTACGTTGCTTTTCCGTTCAATGTTATGATTTGACTGAGTTTTGTAAGTGGTTTCCGTTTTTATATTTTTTATTTTTTCCGTAGCGCATGAGCTGAAACTTATGTTCGTTAATCACCATGTTATTTTCTGTAGCCCATAGAAAGACCTGATTTACATCTGATTGGAGGTTTGCCGTGTCCTCTATGTTGCCTACTCTCGTGAAGATTCTAGTGTCATCTGCAAAGGATGATCAAGTACTATAGGTTGTGTCCTTGTCTATGTCCGATATGAGGATGAGAAAAAGTATTGGAGCAAGCACAGTACGCTTGGGGACTGAGCTCTTTACGGTTGATGGTCCAGATTTTATTTTGTTGACTACTACACATTGGGTTCTATTAGTCAGGAAGTTGTATATCCATCTGCCTATTTTTCCGGTAATTCCTTTTGAACGCATTTTATGTGCAATAACACAATGGTCACATTTGTCAAAGGCTTTTTTTGTCAAAGCGTTTTGTTTGTCTTCCATGGCATCTAGTGCCATGTCAGAGTGGTCCAGCAACTGTGATAGGCAAGAGCGCCCTGTTCTGAAACCATGTTGTCTGGGTTATGGAGATGCTGTGATTCCATGTATTTTGTGATCTTACTTCTTAGCATTCTCTCAAAGATTTTTATGATGTGCGATGTTAGTGCTATCGGTCTGTAGTTTTTTGCCTCTGCCTTATTTCCTCCTTTATGGGGCGGTGCTATCTCTGCTGTTTTTAGTATGTCAGGGACAATGCCAGTATCTTGGCTTTGTCTCCAAAGAATGTGAAGGGCCTGCGATACGTTTTTTACAGTTCTTGATGAATATAGAGTTCCAAGAGTCAGGGCCTGGTGCAGAGTGCATAGGCATACTGTCTATGGCTTCTTCAAAATCCAGTGGGGATAGGATCACATCTGATTTATGATTTGATGTTGGTATCATATCCATGAAAATTCATTTGGGTTATCAATCAGATGGATGGAGAGCTACACTCGTGGTGTCCCATTTTCCCAGCACTCTTTGTCATATAATGCTTTGAAACTTTTGACGGATTTGGCCTCCACCACCTTCTCACCTAACATGTTCCAACCGTTTACCATTCTGTTTGCAAAAGTGAATTGTCTTACATTTCTTCGCATCTTTGTTTAGTTCGTTTAAATCTATAACCTCTTGTTCTTGAAATTCCAGGTCTCGGGAATCTTCCCTATCAAGTTTATCAATTCCTGTTACTGTTTTGTACGTAGTGATCATATCTCCTCTTTTCCTTCTGTCTTCTAGTTTGGAATATTTAATGCCTCTAATGTCTCCTCATAAATCCTGCCCTTCAGTTTTGGTATGAATGTTTGTGTGCCTTCATCGTATATTTTGCAAATATGGAATACATCTCATTTACTTTACTTTAAGAATATGGTTCGACCAATTAAAAACCCTCTTGTTCAAATTGCAAAGAGACTGAAAGAGATGCAGCATGCTCAATGGATTATATATTAGTGATTATTATTAGGATTATATATTAGTGAATCATATTAGTGATTCAATTATTATGGTCATAAAACAATAAACAAATAGTTTTGGTGTTATTACACTATTCACAGGTTATATATAAGTATCTGCATGTTTTGTTTACCATTACAAACCACTAAGTTGGTTTGATTTTTGTTGAGATTGTTATTTATGATAAGATTCCTTACGTTATCTGAGAATGAAGCTATGTCGGTATTGGGAAATCTATAGATGGCACTTATAGTCAAGGAGGATTTAAGGGATTTACTGGAGAACTTGGCAAAGGTATATTCACAATAGTCGTCTCTATTACTAATGAGACTATTGCAGATGAAGGTATCTTTGTAAGATATTGCTATGCCACCTCCTTTTTTTATTAGGCCTGCAGTTGTGAATGGCTTTATTATCAGCCAAGTTGTAGCATACAACATAGCATGTATATGGCATACATATATATATATATATATATACACATATATATATATATATATATATATATATATATATATATATATATATTATATATATATATATATATATATATATATATATATATATATATATATATATATATATATATATAACCTAGAAGGGGTACCACCTCTGGTGCAAATGTAGGGACCCATAGCCTCAGAGAAGAAAATAAAGAGTACTCAGAGAAGACCTTTTGGATCCTCACTATATATATATATATATATATATATGTTATGTTACAACATAACAGGCCAATTACACTGGATTAATCTTTGTGTTTAGATAGGAGATGCCTCGTATGGGCCAATAAGCCTTCTGCAGCCCCTATGTTTATCCCTTATGTATCCCCCCATGTTTTCACCTTCATTGTATTATCACCTGACCTAATGCGGGTATAAAATCAACTAATATATATATATATATATATATATATATATATATATATATATATATATATATTCAAAATTCGTCAGTGTACTACATTTTTGTTGTTGCTTTTAGGTGATGCTTTTAACCAGTGTACGTGGGTCTGATTGTGCAACCACAGTTCGAAGAATAATGAAGATATGAACAAACGGCCTGTGGTCACTATACAGTCTGGAAGGGCAAAAGAAGAAATTGGCATTTCTACAAAAACAAGAACTATATATGTTATTTTAAGTAAGTAACCAAAAAATTAAATAATTTTTTTAAAGTTTAAAATTCACTTAAAAATGTAAATTTTAAGTTAAAAAATTTTAACCAAAAAACTTAATATTTTTCATATTTGGAACCATTCCATAATCCCAAGCATAAATGATTATATTTCTATCACTTGCTCTTAAGATTGTTTCATTTAATAGAGGTTGGGCATAATTGTTCTCTGCTGCTAATAGAACTGACTGACTTAGCTATAGGAAAATGTAAACTTAATTGGTTTATCCATTACAGTATTTTGCAGTTTATTTCATGATCCTGTGCTTAATACTTGCATAAATAGTAGATTACAAAATGCATTTTTATATCATTAGTATTGAATAATAATAATGCAAATAATTGACTTATAAATGATGTACAATTAATTGGTAGGTGATATTATATTATTATTTTTTCATTCTTGCAAAGCCTTAACAAAGTCATTAACATGTTAATATAAACTTGATCACCTTCCACTTATTTTCTCATGTGCTACCTACATGTACAAAACCTTATTCCTAAATGCATATTTTGTTCTGAAGCTTGTCCTTTATATGTTGTGTATCACCATCTCTGGAGAGTTTTATCTGATTGATGTATAAATTACTTTTAATTTTACAGAATATTATTGTTATACTGAATTTATTATTATATAAATAACTTAATTTTACAGAATCATCTATCAACGCACATCCACAAGTTGAGGAGGAGGATGTGACCTTCCAGATGTCTGAAGTACTGAAACAGGCACCAAACAGGCCTGGTGGATCTAGGTACAAGGTAAAATAATTTAAATTTTTTTTTTTTTTTTTTTACTAATTGTCCGATATATATATATATATATATATATATATATATATATATATATATATATATATATATATATATATATATATTTTTATATATATATATATATATATATATAAATAAATAAATATATATATATAAATATATAATGTGTCGTACCTAGTAGCCAGAACGCACATCTCCTAGTAGCCATCTCAGCCTACTATGCAAGGCCCGATTTGCCTAATAAGCCAAGTTTTCTTGAATTAATGTTTTTTCGACTACCTAACCTAACATTTCAGCTACCTAACCTAACCTATAAAGATAGGTTAGGTTCGGTCATATATCTCTATTAATTTTAACTCCAATAAAAAAAAGAATTGACCTCATACATAATGAAATGGATAGCTTTATCATTTCATAAGAAAAAAAATAGAGAAAATATATTAATTCATGAAAACTTGGCTTATTAGGCAAATCGGGCCTTGCATAGTAGGCTGAAAAGTGCGTTCTGGCGACTAGGTACGACATATATATATATATATATATATATATATATATATATATATATATATATATATATATATATATATATATATATATATATATATATCTATATATATATAATATGTATGTGTGTGTGTGTGTGTAATTACCTAAGTGTAGTTAAAGGATGAGACCGTCTTCCCAGCACTCTTTGTCATATAACGCTTTGAAACTACTGACAGTCTTGGCCTCCACCACCTTCTCACCTAACTTGTTCCAACCGTCTACCACTCTATTTGCGAAAGTGAATTTTCTTATATTTCTTTAGCATCTGTGTTAAGCTAGTTTCAATCTATGACCTCCTGTTCTTGAAGTTCCAGGTCTCAGGAAATCTTCCCTGTCGATTTTATCAA
This sequence comes from Procambarus clarkii, assembly GCF_020424385.1. Classification (NCBI taxonomy): domain Eukaryota; kingdom Metazoa; phylum Arthropoda; class Malacostraca; order Decapoda; family Cambaridae; genus Procambarus; species Procambarus clarkii. The sequence goes on from NW_025573282.1 coordinate 6,711, forward strand.
TTCCTGTTACTATTTTGTATGTAGTGATCATATCACCTCTTCTGTCTTTTAGTTTTGGCATATTTAATGCCTCTAACGTCTCCTCGTAGCTCTTGCCCTTCAGTTCTGGGAGCCACTTAGTAGCATGTCTTTGCACCTTTTCCAGTTTGTTGATGTGCTTCTTAAGATATGGGCCAACTTCTGTTGTTGGGCACCACACAACAGCTGCATATTCTAGCTTTGGCGTAACTAAAGTCATGAACAATTTCTTTAGTATATCACCATCCATGTATTTAAACGCAATTCTAAAGTTAGAAAGCGTAGCATAGGCTCCGCGCACAATATTCTTTATGTGGTCCTCAGGTGATAGTTTTCTATCTAGAACCACCCCTAGATCTCTTTCTTTATCAGAATTCTTTAAAGATTTCTCACATAATGCATAGGTTGTGTGGGGTCTATGTTCTCCTGTTCCACATTCCATAACATGGCATTTATTAACATTAAATTCCATTTGCCAAGTGGTGCTCCATATACTTATTTTATCCAGGTTTTCTTGAAGGGCATGACAATCATCTAAATTTCTTATCCTTCATATTATCTTAGCATCATCAGCAAACATGTTCATGTAATTCTGTATACCAACTGGTAGATCATTTATGTAGACAATAAACATCACTGGTGCAAGAACTGAACCCTGTGGTACTCCACTTGTGACATTTCTCCAGTCCGATACATTGCCTCTGATCACTGCCCTCATTTTTCTATGTCAGAAAATTTTCATCCATATTAGAAGCTTACCTGTCACCCCTCCAATATTTTCCTGTTTCCAGAACAACCTCTCTATGTGGAACTGTCGAATGCCTTTTTTAGGTCCAAATAGATGCAGTCAACCCAACCATCTCTTTCCTGTAATATATCTGTTGCTCGATCATAGAAACTGAGTAAATTCGATACACAGGATCTTCCAAATCGAAAACCATACTGTCTGTCTGAAATTATATCATTTCTCTCCAGGTGTTCTACCCATTTAGTTATAATTATTTTTTCCAATATTCCAATTCCAATTTTTTCCAATAATGTGTGCGTGTGTATGTATATTTGTGTTGTTGAATATGACCGAAAGTCAGTCTTTCTGCCCCTCTCCTTACTGCTATTGTTGTTTCTCGCATCTTTGTATTGCTTGTATGTTTGGGCAATTTTTCCCTTTTTCCTAGTTCTGCATCTCTGCTTTAGTATAAATTTTGTTGTGCCATTATCATATATTTCACAAAACTTGACATACATCTCATTTACTTCATGTCCTAACAGCAAGTGTTTTGTCAAATTCCTTAAGGAAATATCTGAGTTCCCCATAATGACCTCTCCACAAGTCAGGTTTTTCAACTGCTTCAAGCTCATTTTCTTCCAGATTATAATGCATTGCATACTTTATTCCCAAAAAGACATGGTCACTTTTACCCAAGTGACCATGTCACTTGGGTAAAAGGAGGGAGGTACCAAAGGAGGGAGGTACTGAATGATAAATATATCTTTCTCTTTCCTGGTAAATATAATATCCAGCATGGAGGGAACATCCCCTTCCCTCATCCTCGTAGCTTGTTTAACATGTAGAAACATGAATGTTTACAGGGTGAGGTTTACGAAATTATATATATATATATATATATATATATATATATAATTGGTCTCTGGTCTATATATATATATATATATATATATATATATATATATATATATATATATATATATATATATATATATATATATATATATATATATATATATATATATATAAGTTTGTGTGTGTGTAATTTATATAAATAAATAATTAAATATTAATTTTGTTAATATCTTTTCAGGGAAAACTTGCAAGTACAATTCGTATACAAGAGGGGCAACAAGAGCCAGTGGATGTCTACTAAGAAAATATATAAGTCTTTATCCTCACACTCTTGATATATGGTCTTCTCTGGTCTCTTTATTTTCTCTCCTCACAAATGTCCCTTTTTTTATTTCTTTTACGTTTCTCTCCTGTTTTTCTTGTCCTTTAATCTCTCCTTTCCTCCTCTCTTCTAACACCTCTCGTTTCCTGTCTCTTCTAGCTTCTCTCTTCCTTTAATTTTTATATTTGTGGTATTCATTTATGTCATTTTTATCTTGTATATTTTCTTGTATCTTTTTCTTATCTTGTGTTTCTCTTCCCCTTCTCTTCAATGATTTCTCATTTCTCTCCTCTCTCTGTTGTTTCTGTTCTGTCTTCTCTCTCCTTGCCTTAATTTTGTTCTGTCTCCTCTTTGTGTGTGTGTGTGTCTTTCTGTCTCTGTCTGTCTCTCTCTCTCTCTCTCTCTCTGGCGCTCTTGCTCTCTCTCTCTCTCTCTGGCTCTCTCTCTCTCTGGCTCTCTCTCTCTCTCTGGCTCTCTTGCTCTCTCTCCTGGCTCTCTCTCTCTCTCTCTGGCTCTCTCTCTCTCTCTCTCTGGCTCTCTCTCTCTCTCTCTCTCTGGCTCTCTCTCTCTCTCTCTCTCTCTCTGGCTCTCTCTCTCTGGCTCTCTCTCTCTCTCTCTCTGGCTCTCTCTCTCTCTCTCTGGCTCTCTCTCTCTCTCTCTCTCTCTCTCTCTCTCTCTCTCTCTCTCTCTCTCTCTCTCTCTCTGGCTCTCTCTCTCTCTGGCTCTCTCTCTCTCTGACTCTCTCTCTCTCTCGCTCTCTCTCTCTCTCTCTCTCTCTGGCTCTCTCTCTCTCTCTGGCTCTCTCTCTCTCTGGCTCTCTCGCTCTCTCTGGCTCTTTCGCTCTCTCTGGCTCTCTTTCTCTCTGGCTCTCTCTGGCTCTCTCTCTCTCTCTCTGGCTCTCTCTCTCACTCTCTGGCTCTCTCTCTCTCTCTCTCTCTGACTCTCTCTCTCTCTGACTCTCTCTCTCTCTGGCTCTGTGGCGCTCTCTCTCTGGCTCTCGCTCTCTCTCTCTGGCTCTGGGTCTCTCTCTCTGGCTCTCATATTTCATTTGATTTAAAAATGTCTGAGATTTTTTACTTAATCTAAGTTATATTGCATGGTGCTAATATGAATATTATACATGACTGTTTTTTCTTTTCTTTCTCTTTCTCCCTTTCTTTCTTTCTCTTTCTTTCCTTCTCTCTCTTTCTTTCTCTTTCTACATGAATATTATACTTGACTGTGTTTACATTCACTTGTAGATTTTTATTTTAGTTAATTAGTCCTAAACTTTTGATTAATAGATTTTTATTATTAGTCATAGAAAAAACTATAGTGTTATATGTATACTCGGAAAATTTTACTTGTTTTAGTTTTAAGTAACAATAACTGCTTATAACGTCAGACTGATCTCAGCATGACATGAATCACAGGCTGCTTGATCACAAAATCTATTGTGTTCACATATTGCATATATAGATTTTTAAATTTTTACTTTTATATTCTGTTATAGATATAGTCTATATATTTCGAGCTATTACATATATTTTGTTGTATTACTCATTCTTAATTAAATAAATATAATATTTTAATTCTCTTTTTGTACCCTATATATTTGTAATTTACACATACATATATAGGATGTCCATTTCTATCTCAGATATGTCTTCTTTCTTTCTCTCCCTTTCTATTTCAGATATGAATTACAAAATTATTATACCCTAATTTACCCTAAACGTTTTAATGTAGGTAATTAAAAGATTATAAAAAAGTTTTTAGAAATGTTAATTATTTACGTTCTAA
>NW_025573283.1:0-19442 GCF_020424385.1 Procambarus clarkii
TTTTTGAAATCTAGCTTGATAAGGGCCTTTTCGTCTGTGATGTTGGCAATGAAGGCTCGAGCTGCATGGGCTGCCGCCTCACACCCTTGTGGAATGCAGAACCCGAGCTGTTTTGGCTTCAGCATGTTGGCCGCTGCATCACTAACTGTTCTTCCAGCTGCCTTTGCGACGAGACGCCAGAGAGAATTGCCCACAGCTATTGGCCTGATCCTTCCATCCTTTTTCTTTAGAGCACAGAGAGATGCTCCAAAAAAGATAGGTCTTATGGTCGCTGGTATGTTGCCAGCTAGACATGTGTTGGTGAATCTGGTTAGTTCCACCAAGAGGTTCTTTGCAATGTCACCCAGTGCAGGGTTGAGCATTTGCTTGAGGTGGTTGGGTTTTAGTCCTGTGAACCCACCTGCTGATCCTGTTGGAAGGACATGGCTGCTTTATGGACCACAGATTCAGCCACCCAGAGAGGTTCTGCTCCGGTAGCCCCCACTTGTACATGTCGTCCTTCGCGGAGCCCTGGTGGGTGTTCTCCCTTAGGGCTTGAGCTGTTGCGGCATCTCTGTCGGCAATTGAGTCCTCACTGGTGATGACTCGTATTGCGCCAATAGTGTTTCCTTCTTCTATTTTCTTGGTGACTGATGTTTTGATTTTTGATGTCTCGGATATGGCACTGTTGCTCTTCCTGCCGTGGGTGTTTCTCGCACGAGTGGGAAGGCGCACCTGGTTGTCCTCCCTGGGAAAATCATTTATAGCTTTGATGACTGAGGCAGCTAAGGTCTTGTCTCTCCTTGCAGGGGTGGCTAGACATATGTTGCCAAACAGTAGGACGTTGTGCCATGCTTGGGTCGTTCCAGGAGAGTCGTTGACCTTTCTCAGGAGGGCAGATAATTTGTCTGCTGCATGGGGGCGGGCTGCTTTAGGGATGTGTTTGCAAGGTTCTGGCCGATGTTGCTTTGATAGCTTCTAATATGTTTTCTGTGGGGAATGAAGGACTGGGAGGTGTATATATATATATATATATATATATATATATATATATATATATATATATATATATATATATATATATATATATATATATATATATATATATATATATATATATTGTGACGGTAACGCGTTGGTGTTCGGCTGTTCAAAGCTAGGGGTATGGCCTCGTCACATAGTATTAAAAAAAAATAGAAAATCTGGAACTTCGTCTGTGGTAAGGTAAGGAGAAGACACACAAAACACAAGTAAATTTTAACAATGGAATTTTAATTACGTTAAATAAACAAAACATGAATAAAATGGACAAACAAATTCGTATAATAAAATCAATCAATCAAAATAATAAGAATAATTAAATGACACAATGAAAAGTTACGTTAAGACAAAATAACAAGAAGTGCAATATAAAAGTAAATGAAAGGTGCTGGAATATTGGCTTTAAGCTATCACCTCGCTCAGTACACGTACGCCAAAGCTTACGTCTAGCAGGGAGAAGTGTTAACTGTGAAAGCACGGAATATTCTGAGGACTGAGGTCGTGGCGGCCCCAGACATCAAGTAGTATGGGGGGGGCGAGTGCAGTTGCAGCCAGACCGGCGACCAATCAGAGGAGCCGGCAGCAAGACGGGTAGTTTGGCGGTTTGAGTCTGAGCAGGTGTTCCTGGCTGCATACGTTTTGCGCTCTGGCAAACCTTGCTGGTGTTGTTGTCGTTGTTGGACATTTCTTCCATAGTAGTTATATATATTTGTTGCGACGTATTTGTGGAGGGAAGAGCAGGCTCAATCTCTTGAAGGAGATTATCGTCACAACTCTCCCCCGAAGCCTGCGGTTCTGGAAGAAGTACGTCGTTATGTGGTGGAGTATTAGATGGAGTCGCTTCTACTTCATAAACTCTGGAGAGATCATGGGCTAAGATGTTGTCGGACTCTTGGTATAGCGTGTCTCCAGGTTGAATTTCTGCAGTTAGCAAGCCCATAGTAGAAGACGTTGAGATGAGAAGTGGGCGTGCTGCAGGAGGTGTAGGGTGGTGTGGTCCGTGTTGATGGTGGACCGAGCACTTTTCAGGTGTGGAGTGAAGTGCTGAAGCTTCAGGATGAGGAAGAGTAGCTCCTTGCCAATTGTTCCGTAGTTCCTTGTAGCAGTAGTCGCTGACAGGTGTATTCTCCTCGCCTCGTTGCTGCATCGCGACACCACCAACGTCGGTACCACTGGCGTCGACATGGAGGATGAAGGGCTTATCTGACGAGGTGAGAGTGGAATTAGAATAGGGCAAAGGAGCACGATTATTATCCTGAAAGCATTTGGGAAGATCATTAAGGATTTTGGAATTAGAAAGCGCTGACTCCTTGTCAGTGCTTTCGGGAGGAGAAGCTGGGATGGTCTCACTGTGGATGTAGGGTTCTGTGAAGGTAAAACAATTAATTAGGACAGTGGGAGGAGTACCATTATATTGCTTCAGGAGGTTGACGTGGCACAGCTGGGTCTTCCGCCGCCTATCTGGAGTCTCTATTACGTAGTTGTTATTATTCCTGCACTCTTTGACGCGGTAGGGTCCTGAAAACCTGTTTTGTAAAGGTGAACCTGGGATAGGGAAATATGCAAGGACGAAGTCTCCCGGCTTGAATTTTCTTACTTTGCTGGTCTGGTCGTAATGAGTCTTCATTCTCTCCTGGGCTTTCAATAGATTATCATGGGCAAAACGGTGGACTCTCTCTAGAATGTGTTGAAGGTTTTGAAGAAACTGGGGCACATTCTGATGCTCACTGAAGGTGGCATCTCGGAGAGAGTCTTTGAAAGCCTTAAGGGGAGTACGGCACTTACGGCCGTAGAGCATCTCATAAGGAGATACTCCTAGGGACTCATTGGGGAGACTTCTGTAAATACACATTATAAGGTCAATCTGCTTATCCCAATCCTTAGAGGTTTCACTACAAAACTTTTTCAAGAGTGCTTTGATTGTCTGATGACTACGTTCAAGAGAACCCTGTGAAGCAGGATGATAGGGGCTGGACAATACCTGTTTGATGTTGAACTCCTCCAGTGTCCTTTTGAAGAGATCACTGGTGAAGTTGGTACCACAGTCGCTCTGAATCTCCCTGGGAAATCCGTATTGAGTGAAGATCTTCAATAGATGTTTTATAACCGTAGCAGCCGTGATGTTCTTCACTGGAACTGCTATGGGAAATCTGGTGGTAGGACACAGGATGGTTAGGATGTAGGCGTTACCTGAACTGGTCCGAGGTAAAGGACCGACACAGTCTATTATGAGTCTGTGGAAAGGTTCCGCAGGCACCTGTATGGGAATCAGTGGCGCTCTGGGAATGGAGATGTTCGGTTTGCCTGCCATCTGACATGTATGACACTGTTTTACGTACTGTTTGACGTTATTTACCATACCTGGCCAGTAGTAGTCTTGACGAATTCCATGGTAAGTCTTGTTGAAGCCGTAGTGGGAGAGTGCTCCGTGGGCCAGGTGTAGAATAGTGGGCCGCAGGCTGGTAGGAATCACAAGTTGTTCGATGTTGGCCCAATCGTCCTCCTCCTTCAGTTTACTGGGTCTATATCTGCGGTAGAGCAAGTCGTTCTCTAGGAAGAACCCAGGAATACTGTCGGGTTGAGTCTCAGCCTGGAAAAACAATGGTGTTAAAGTAAGATCTTCCCTCTGCAACTTACGGAACTCCAACTTGGTCAGATGCGGGGGAGTTTCTGAGGGTCTTGAGGGACAGCGGTAGCAGTAGAGTCAGCTGGCTGTGGACGTGCGGCTTGTGCACGGGTGGTCACGAGAACCGGAGGAGAAACTTCATCACTCTCTTGAACCTCTGCTGGAACATACTCTAGAATAGGGTTACTTGGCACAGAGTTACACACCTGGGGTTTGTCCATGACGATCAGGTTGGTCGGTTGCAGGTCTTCTGCCAAGTCGTTGCCTAGGAGAAGTTGCACTCCAGGCATGGGAAAAGGCTTTTCCCTGACGGCGACTTGGACTTCCCCGTTCACGTAGGGACAATCCAGGTGGACTCTGGCGAGAGGGTATGGAGTGGTAGCAGTGAGGTCAGTGATGAAGACAGTTTCTCCGGTGTAGGTGATGTTGGGCACAGCCGACTTCAAGATGATCGATTGAAGAGCCGCTGTGTCCCTCAAGATCTTCAATTTGAAACGTCCCTCCGGATTTGAACCGTTGGCAGAGACAGTTCCAGTATACAGGTGGTTACTGAAAAGAGAAAGATCATTAACATTAACACCAACATTCATCACAGGCTTACCGGACTTAGGAGGAGTTGGTTTGGGTTTTTGTTGGTCAGTGGTTCCCTTGTATTGAGACTTACCACACTTGTCTATGGTATGTCCATAGAGTCTACAATACTTGCAGTACAGTTGCGAACCAGCTTGATCGGGGCTCACTTTCTCGTAACTGTACCACGACTTCTTACTGGAGGATGGTTCGGGTGTCAGCCGGTGGATGAGGCTGTAAGTGTCAGCCGACTTAGCACACTTCAGGTAGTCGGTTTCTTCTTTATCTGCTAAGTAGAGGCGGACAGGAGGCGGCACACGTCTCAAGAATTCTTCAACAAGCATCAGGTTGACGAGTTCTGCAAAAGTAGAGACATGTGCTGCTTCCAGCCATTTCATGAAATACCTCCGTTTCGTGTTAGCAAACTCGAGGAAGGTAGTGGTACTTGCCTTCAGGTGGTCACGGAATTTCCTTCTATAACTTTCAGTAGAGAGGAGGTAGGCGTCCAACACTGCTTGTTTCAGAGTGTGGTAGTCATTCTCAGACGCCAAAGTACTGAGTGTGACTGCAGCTCTACCTGTAAGATGGACTCTGAGAAGTGTGGCCCATTGGTCGACAGGCCAACTGAGTTGATTAGCAAGGGTTTCAAAGGTGGTAAAGAACACATCAACTTCTGCTTCTACAAAGGATGGCATTAACTTACTTGCATGTGATATATTAAAACTGACGGGAAGATTGGCAGTAGCTTGCTGGCGTTGAGCGAGGTGTGAAGTTTCCAACGTGTATTCTCGTTGACGACATTCTAGAGCCAGAGTCGCTTGTTGCTTGTCATGTTCGCGTTGCATCTCCAACTCGCGTTGTTTGGTTTCAAGCTGTACGCGTTCCCGCTCACGGAGCATTGCAAACTCACGTTCCTTGAGGGCGATTTCTTCCCTTCTTAAGGCAGCCTCACGTTCTTGTTCTTCCTTCCTCAAGGCAGTTTCACGTTCCCTGAGGGTGATTTCTCGTTCTTGTTCTTCTCTCCTCAAAGTAGTTTCACGTTCTCTGAGGGTGATTTCTCGTTCTTGTTCTTCCCTTCGTATGGCAGCTGCTCGTTCTTGTTGTTCGAGGGCTTCCCTTTGTTGTTCGCGGGCTTCCCTTTGCTGCTCACGTTCAATCTTGGCCAGCTCTAGTTTGAGTTTCATCGTTGCCAAATCAGTTTTATCTGCAATATAGTAAGTTTCATGAGTTTCAGAGTCTATCTTACCTTGCTCTAGGAAATGATCCAGCAACAGGTTGTGTATTTCACTCTTGTTGGCTTGGTAGGGAACTGTTAGTTGATACTCATGTGCAAGAGTTTGTAATTCAGTCTTCTTGGCATGACTTAAAGTCCCTATTGCACCTGCTGGATCTGCACGGAAAGCTTGGAGACGAAACATGGTGAAATTAGCAAATAAAGGTACAACGAATATTCAATAGTGAATGTCAGAAACAGGACAACGTGGCAACTGGTACCTATCCTGTGGGATCTTTAACAATTAAAGTTAAGTAAAAGATGTTAAATGATTAAATTAAATCAAGGGCGCAGGAAATCTTGTACCCGGTACTCATGTAAGAGGATAAGGGCAAGAAAATCCTACTAACAAATGAAACAGAGTTTCGAAAACAAATGAAACAGTAAATTGCCTCAAAAGTAAAATTGGTAGTCCAAGGATGTAGGCATACCTTGCCAAGTCTCTATAGGACATAAAGCAAGTTTTTCCTACTGAATTTAATATGATACTTACAGAATTAGCGAACTTTTGTGCTCTGAAAAAGTAAGCTAATTCCCTACCGTTGTATGTATCATCATCTCTGACTGACGTGTAGGGGTGCGAGGTGTCAACTGGTGACGAGAACTGCTGCTGAGGTCCCAATTCAGCAACTAAAGTTCGAGCTAGAGGAACTATGGCCCTCTTTGTCCTCCTACAGTCAGATTGCAGAAGATTGGGTACTCTTGACCCGGGGCAGACCACAGTACCAGGGTACCAATATGATGATCTGTCAAAATGAGAAATATTCAAGGGACAAAGATGGTAAACACGAGTAATAACACGGAGGGAGAGATGACCAATTAAGAGTATGACTGCGGCCTACAGTCACCACGTAATCCAAAGTTGTCTCACCTTCACCATATGTTACTCTCGTAATGCACAATACACCGCACCTTATAAAAAATGAAATTGAATATGAAAAATAGTAAAAGCTACGTTAACAAAGTTAAATACGCTTACCATTAATTACCACTTGGCACCAGTACCTGAGTGAAGCTCCTAGGACAGGCCCCCATATAATATGTGACGGTAACGCGTTGGTGTTCGGCTGTTCAAAGCTAGGGGTATGGCCTCGTCACATAGTATTAAAAAAAAAATAGAAAATCTGGAACTTCGTCTGTGGTAAGGTAAGGAGAAGACACACAAAACACAAGTAAACTTTAACAATGAAATTTTAATTACGTTAAATAAACAAAACATGAATAAAATGGACAAACAAATTCGTATAATAAAATCAATCAATCAAAATAATAAGAATAATTAAATGACACAATGAAAAGTTACGTTAAGACAAAATAACAAGAAGTGCAATATACAAGTAAATGAAAGGTGCTGGAATATTGGCTTTAAGCTATCACCTCTCTCAGTACACGTACGCCAAAGCTTACGTCTAGCAGGGAGAAGTGTTAACTGTGAAAGCACGGAATATTCTGAGGACTGAGGTCGTGGCGGCCCCAGACATCAAGTAGTATGGGGGGGTGGAGTGCAGTTGCAGCCCGACCGGCGACCAATCAGAGGAGCCGGCAGCAAGACAGGTAGTTTGGCGGTTTGAGTCTGAGCAGGTGTTCCTGGCTGCATACGTTTTGCGCTCTGGCAAACCTTGGAGATGTTGTTGTCGTTGTTGGACATTTCTTCCATAGTAGTTTTATATATTTGTTGCGACGTATTTGTGGAGGGAAGAGCAGGCTCAATCTCTTGAAGGAGATTATCGTCACAATATATATATATATATATATATATATATATATATATATATATATATATATACATACATATCCCAGAATTATTTCAGTTGCATATGGGGACCATTCAGGCTTGTTATACATATATATATATATATATATATATATATATATATATATATATATATATATATATATATATATATATATATATAGGGGGTACCACCTCTGGTACAGTTATAGGGACCCACAGCCTCAGAGAAGGGAACACAGAGCATTCAGAGAAAATTTGCCATAATTGGTGAAGCCTGCTTTGACTCAGGGAACCTGCAAGGTATGAAGATATGACTCTTTACGCAGGAACAGGGGAGAAATATGAGAGGGCACCATAACAGTGTGTGTGGAAAAAAATAGTAGTAACAGTTGATTGACAGTTGAGAGGCGGGCCGAAAGAACAGTGCTCAACCCCCGCAAGCACAACTAGGTGAATACACAAACACACCAAACTCGTCTCTAATTTTTTCATAATTTGTTTTGGGGGGATAGAGATTGGAAATATCTTTAAGAAACAAGAGTACATAAGTTCCCTCTATACACACAACTGGACAACCAGTAATGCTTCCCATTTCTTTTGGTGTGAGATTTCGTGCGTTTCCTGGCATTCGCTGCTCAGCTGGACCAACGGCACCTGCAGGACTAACGGGACCAACGGCACCAGCAGGACTAACGGGACCAACGGCACCAGCAGGACTAACGGGACCAACGGGCCAGCAGGACTAACGGGACCAAAGGGGGACTCTTACAACACGACGCCCAACGGGTCGAGATTCAATTTCAGGTCAATATTATTGGCTCTCCCTCACAGACACAACTCAAAGCTGTTCTGTGTGGGATTATTGCTTCCTCTCACGGCTCCCACTTCTCCAGGTCTGCTGCAACCAGTTCCAGGGCCACACCACCACCCACCAGGGCCACACTACCACCCACCAGGGCCACACTACCACCCACCAGGGCCACACCACCACCCACCAGGACCACACCACCACCCACCAGGGCCACACTACCACCCACCACCAGGGCCACACCACCACCCACCAGGGCCACACTACCACCCACCAGGGCCACACTACCACCCACCAGGGCCACACCACCACCCACCAGGGCCACACTACCACCCACCAGGGCCATACCACCACCCATCACCAGGGCCACACCACCACCCATCATCAGGGCCTCACTACCACCCACAAGGGCCACACTACCACCCATCACCAGGGCCACACTACCACCCACCAGGGCCACACCACCACCCATCACCAGGGCCACACTACCACCCACCAGGGCCGCACCACCACTCATCACCAGGGCCACACTACCACCCACCAGGGCCACACCACCACCCACCAGGGCCACACCACCACCCACCAGGGCCACACCACCACCCACCAGGGCCACACCACCACCCACCAGGGCCACACCACCACCCACCAGGGCCACACCACCACCCACCAGGGCCACACCACCACCCATCACCAGGGCCACACCACCACCCACCAGGGCCACACCACCACCCACCAGGGCCACACCACCACCCACCAGGGCCACACTACCACCCACCACCAGGGCCGCACCACCACTCATCACCAGGCCACACTACCACCCACCAGGGCCACACCACCACCCACCAGGGCCACACCACCACCCACCAGGGCCACACCACCACCCACCAGGGCCACACCACCACCCACCAGGGCCACACCACCACCCACCAGGGCCACACCACCACCCATCACCAGGGCCACACCACCACCCACCAGGGCCACACCACCACCCACCAGGGCCACACCACCACCCACCAGGGCCACACTACCACCCACCAGGGCCACACTACCACCCACCAGGGCCACACCACCACCCATCACCAGGGCCACACCACCACCCATCACCAGGGCCACACTACCACCCACCAGGGCGACACTACCACCCACCACCAGGGCCACACCACCACCCACCAGGGCCACACTACCACCCACCAGGGCCACACCACCACCCATCACCAGGGCCACACTACCACCCACCAGGGCCACACCACCACCCACCACCAGGGCCACACTACCACCCACCAGGGCCACACCACCATCCATCACCAGGGCCACACCACCACCCACCAGGGCCACAGCACCACCCACCAGGGCCACACCACCACCCACCAGGGCCACACTACCACCCACCAGGGCCACACCACCACCCACCACCAGGGCCACACTACCACCCACCAGGGCCACACCACCATCCATCACCAGGGCCACACCACCACCCACCAGGGCCACAGCACCACCCACCAGGGCCACACCACCACCCACCAGGCCACACTACCACCCACCAGGGCCACACCACCACCCACCAGGGCCACACCACCACCCATCACCAGGGCCACACTACCACCCACCAGGGCCACACCACCACCCACCACCAGGGCCACACTACCACCCACCAGGGCCACACCACCACCCATCACCAGGGCCACACCACCACCCACCAGGGTCACACTACCACCCACCACGCCACACTACCACCCACCAGGGCCACACCACCACCCACCAGGGTCACACTACCACCCACCAGGGCCACACCACCACCCACCAGGACCACACCACCACCCACCAGGGCCACACCACCACCCAACACCAGGGCCACACTACCACCCACCAGGGCCACACCACCACCCACCACCAGGGCCACACTACCACCCACCAGGGCCACACCACCACCCATCACCAGGGCCACACTACCACCCACCAGGGCCACACCACCACCCATCACCAGGGCCACACCACCACCCATCACCAGGGCCACACTACCACCCACCATGGTCACACCACCACCCATCATCAGGGCCTCACTACCACCCACCAGGGCCACACTACCACCCACCAGGGGCCACACTACCACCCACCAGGGCCACACTACCACCCACCAGGGCCACACCACCACCCATCACCAGGGCCACACCACCACCCATCACCAGGGCCACACTACCACCCACCAGGGCGACACTACCACCCACCACCAGGGCCACACCACCACCCACCAGGGCCACACTACCACCCACCAGGGCCACACCACCACCCATCACCAGGGCCACACTACCACCCACCAGGGCCACACCACCACCCACCACCAGGGCCACACTACCACCCACCAGGGCCACACCACCACCCAACACCAGGGCCACACCACCACCCACCAGGGCCACAGCACCACCCACCAGGGCCACACCACCACCCACCAGGGCCACACTACCACCCACCAGGGCCACACCACCACCCACCAGGGCCACACCACCACCCATCACCAGGGCCACACTACCACCCACCAGGGCCACACCACCACCCACCACCAGGGCCACACTACCACCCACCAGGGCCACACCACCACCCATCACCAGGGCCACACCACCACCCACCAGGGCCACACCACCACCCACCAGGGCCACACTACCACCCACCAGGGCCACACTACCACCCACCAGGGCCACACTACCACCCACCAGGGCCACACCACCACCCACCAGGGCCACACTACCTCCCACCAGGGCCACACCACCACCCATCACCAGGGCCACACTACCACCCACCAGGGCCACACCAACACCCACCACCAGGGCCACACTACCACCCACCAGGGCCACACCACCACCCATCACCAGGGCCACACTACCACCCACCAGGGCCACACCACCACCCATCACCAGGGCCACACCACCACCCATCACCAGGGCCACACTACCACCCACCATGGCCACACCACCACCCATCATCAGGGCCTCACTACCACCCACCAGGGCCACACTACCACCCACCAGGGGCCACACTACCACCCACCAGGGCCTCACTACCACCCACCAGGGCCACACCACCACCCATCACCAGGGCCACACCACCACCCATCATCAGGGCCACACTACAGTAGTAGGGATGGCAACGCACAGGCCCTTTTTTTCTGGGGAAAAAAGGGCCTGTGTGAGCCATGGTTTTCAGGTCCAAAGGGGAAAAAAGGGCCTGTGTGAGCCATGGTTTTCAGGTCCAAAGGGGAAAAAAGGGCCTGTGTGAGCCATGGTTTTCGGGTAAATTTTGTCAGTCACAGATTTTAGAAGTAAGGATTTCTTATGATGAAAATAATTTCCGAGACATAGAAGTTTGTTAAGGGCTTATGGGAGAAATTCAAATATCGTGTGTAGCGCTTTAGGGTTTCCAGGAGAACTCTACGGGCATATTTTACCTGTTTTCAACTTACAAAAAATCGTCTATGTAAGCCATAGTTTTTCATGTAAATTTAGAAAGTTACCTGTGCGGGCCAGGGTTTTCAGGTCTCGTACCTCACACCCCCTCCCTCCCCCCTTACCTCGCAATCTCTCGCGTCACCTTTATTTACCTTAGGCCCTGCCAGCCAGACGCTTCTTGTAGGTCGCCTCTTATCATATCTTATCTTATCTTCTCCATAATAATATCTGGACCGTCCCTCTCTCTCTCTCTCTCCTCCTATTTCCTTACAGCTATTTTCAGAGTTTCAAATAATCATAGAAGTTTATTATATGTTTATGACCGAATTTGTAAAAGGACCATTTTCAGAGAATATTGTCTTAGATGTTTTGTTAAGGAAAACAGACAACTTATCCATAACATTTAGTTTTATATCCATTTACGGCTATTTCACCTGTAAAGACCAAAATTGAACAGAGCCCAGTTTTTAGCTCATATTTCATCAGAGTCCAATTATCAACAGAAATTCGCCAGAGTCTACTTTGAGATCAAAATTAGTCAGAGACAGTTTTAGCTCATATTTCATCAGAGACCATTTTATACCTAAAAATGAACAGAGTCCACTTTGTGAGCAAAATTAGTCAGAGACAGTTTTTAGCTCATATTTCATCAGAGTCCAATTATCAACAGAAATTCGCCAGAGTCTACTTTGAGAGCAAAATTCGTCAGAGACAGTTTTTAAGCTCATATTTCATCAGAGTCCAATTATCAACAGAAATTCGCCAGAGTCTACTTTGAGAGCAAAAATTCGTCAGAGACAGTTTTAAGCTCATATTTCATCTGAGTCCAATTATCAACAGAAATTCGCCAGAGTCTACTTTGAGAGCAAAATTCGTCAGAGACAGTTTTAAGCTCATATTTCATCTGAGTCCAATTATCAACAGAAATTCGCCAGAGTCTACTTTGAGAGCAAATTTCATCAGTGTCATGTAATCTGTTTAAATTTGACAGAGTCCATTTTATACCCAATTTTCGTCAGAGTCCAGGTTATACCGAAAATTCGCCGGAGTCTACTTTGTGCCAAAATTCATCAGAGTCCAGTTCTTGATCAAAATTAATCAGAGTTCCAATTGAAGACCCAAATTTGGCAGAGACCACATTTTCGCTACTAGCAGTCCAATCCCCCTGAAATTTTAAACAGTCATATTTCAGACGTAGTAAATAAGATCAAGTCAGTTACTGAGCTCCAGCTCTTGTCCCCCTGTATATACATATTTTCTCTATATTCAGCTGTGTTCTTCACATTTTTTCCATGTTTTCTGTGTTCATTCCATGTTCTACAAATGTTCACAGCATGCTCAGTTCAATTTTTTTCAACCGTTTTCCCCGTATATTCACTATGTTCTTTGTCATGTTTTTCATGTACATCATATGTTCTCTGTATAACTTTTATACTTAATATTCATGTTCTCAATGTTCTTAGCTTGTTCTTCACATGTTCAGTGTTCATTCTTCGTTTTCCCTATGTTCCTTATCATGTCTTCATATTCTCTATAAGTTCATATTCCCTGCATGTTCACTCTGTTCATCAACTTTTTCTTACATGTTTTCAGTGTTCACCGTATGTTCACTGTGTTCATTCCCCTACATAACCTCAATTTTTTTATGTTCTTTGTTTCTTTAAACCAATTTGTTTCTTCCATTCACTAACTAGTTCTTTGTCAAATATTAGCATCAGCAATACAGTTTCCTCAACAATTTTAGTCACCAAGTTTTTATTTGCAAAACTATGTCAAAGTAATTCTCGTAGTCAACTTAATAGTTCCACCAACCCCGTTCTTAAACAAATCTACACTTTATTCAGTTCCAAATTTACAAAGACAAACCTTTCTTGTAACTTCTTAACTAAAAATCTTTCGCCAATCAACTAAAACATAGTCACTTTCCTCATTTCTCAACTAACTTATTATCCAATCAACCAAAAATTGTCAAAGGAATCTTTCCAACACTGTTCATAACTAAACTTATTCCCTAGTCATCAGAAAATAACCGTGTTCTTCATGCTTCATTGTCATTTCTTATCTAAAAAATTATCCATCAATCAACAGAAAAAGTCATATTCATCATCATTGTTCCTAACTAAAATTATGTTTTGTCAAGTAAGAAAAAATAACCAAAGATATCTTTCATCGCTGTTCTTAACTAACATTATACTTTGGGGAGCACAAAAATAGTCTCCTTCATCATGTTTTGTCTTTTTCCTTAACTAAAAGAATTCATCAGTCAACTAAAAAATAGTTACTTCATCATGTTTCTTTGTCTTTCCTCAACTAAAATAGTCAAATGTAACTTGTTCAACTCTTTCGTAACTAAAATTATATGCCGCTAAGTAAGAAAAATAGTCAAATGTAACTTTTTCAGCACTTTGGTAAAAATTATATGTCGTTAAGTAAGAAAAATAGTCAAAGGTGCTCTCCGTGACACCAAAGTTACTCTTCGAGAAATCAAAGACACTCTTCAATACATCAAGGACTTACTCAAAGATACCAAAGTTACACTCTAAGACATCCTTCGAGACATCAAAGACATCCTTTAAGACTTCAAGGGCACTCTTCGAGATATCAAAAGACACTCTCAAACACTTAAAAATTTACTCGCATCCTCAAAGTTATTCTCAGAGTCATCAAAAAGTTAATCTCAGTCATCAAAATGTTATTCTCTAAGTAACCTTTCATTCATCAGAGAAACTTTCTAAGACATCTTCGTTCATTAAAGTTAATCTCAGAGGCATAAAGTTATTCTCAGAGTCATCAAAATGTTATTCTCTAAGTAACCTTTTGTTCATCAGAGAAACTTTCTAAGACATCTTCGTTCATTAAAGTTAATCACAGAGGCATAAAAGTTATTCTCGGAGCTATCAAAATTAATCTCTAAAACAACAAAAGTTAATCTCGGTCATCAAAGTTGATCTGCAAGATATCTTCGAGACATCAAAGTTACTCTTTAATACATCAAAGATACATTCAAATACTACTCATGTTCTCAAAAAGACATTCTCAAAGTCATCAAAGTTATTCAAAGAGCTAACAAAAGTTATTCTCAGAGTCACCTTCGTTCTGCAGAGAAACTTTCCGAAACATCTTTGTTCATCAAAGTTATTCTCGGAGTCATCAAAAGGTATTCTCTAACTCACTTTTGGTCATTAAAGTTAATTTCTATGTTATAAAAGTTTGTCTCAGAGACATCTAAAGTTAATCTTAGAGTTATCAAATGTAATCTCTAACTCACTTTTGTTCATCAAAGTTGATCTCAGAGTTAACAAAGGTAATCTCTAACTCACTCTCGTTCATCAAAGTTGTTTCAAAGACATCAAAGTTAATCTCAGAGTTATCCAAAGATATTCTCATGTCCACAAAAGTTATTCCAAGAGACGTCAAAGTTAATCTCAGACATCTTCGTTCATAAAAGTTATTCTCAGAGACATCTAAAGTTATTCTCTAAGACATCAAAGTTAATCTAAGACATCATTTTTCATCAAAGATATTCTCTCTAAACCATCAATGTTCTTCTCTAAGACATAAAAGTTATTCTCTAAGTAACCTTTCGTTCATCAGAGAAACTTTCTAAGACATCTTCGTTCATTAAAGTTAATCTCAGAGGCATAAAAGTTATTCTCTAACTCACTTTTGGTCATTAAAGTTGTTTCAAAGACATCAAAGTTAATCTCAGAGTTATCCAAAGATATTCTCATGTCCACAAAAGTTATTCCAAGAGACGTCAAAGTTAATCTCAGACATCTTCGTTCATAAAAGTTATTCTCTAAGACATCAAAGTTATTCTAAGAGCTATCAAAAGTTATTCTCAGTCATGATATGTTATTCTCTAAGTAACCTTCCATTCATCAAAGACATTCTCTAAGCCCTCAAAGTTATTCTCTAAGACAACAAAGTCATTCCCAGAGTCATCAAAAAGTTATTCTCAGAGTCACCTTCGTTATTCAAAGAAGCCTTCTGAGACATCCTCGTTCAACAAAACTGTCCTCAGAGCCATCAAAAAAGTTAAATACAGTCATCAAAGTTATTCTCTAAGTATCTTTTCGTTCATCAGAGAAGCTTTCTAAGACATCTTTGTTCATCAAAGTTGTTCTCTAAGACATCAATGTTGTTTCTCTAAGGCATCAAAGATGTTCTCTAAATCATAAAAGTTAATCTCTAAGTCTCCTTCGTTCATTAGAGAAACTTTCCAATCCATCTTCGTTGATCAAAGTTATTCTCAGAGTCATCAAAGTGATCTCTAATTCATCTTCGTTCTCCAAAAAGTTGTTCTCTAAGACACCTTCATTCATCAAAGAAACTCTCCTTCTTCCATCATGTTATTCTTTAAGACATCTTCAGTCATAAAATTTTCTCTCCAAATGTAACTAGTTCAGCTTTTCATACCAAACCTGCACTTGTTAAAATATATTTCCTTAGTCGCTTTACCCTAAAACTGTTCTCTGAACTACACTGTTCAACCTACGCAACCTATCCTCTCCACCCAATGTTACTTACCTAACTTAACCTGCATAACCTAACTTTACCTATCTTACCTTACCTTACCTAACTTAACCTGCATAACCTAACTTTACCTATCTTACCTTACCTTACCTAACTTAACCTGCATAACCTAACTTTACCTATCTTACCTTACCTTACCTATCTTACCTAACTTACCTGACTTAACCTAACTTATCCTGCTTAACCTAACTTACCTACATTTACCTAACTTAACCTGCCTAACCTAACTTTACCTACCCTAACTTAACTTACCTACATTACCTAACTTAACCTGCATAACCTAACCTGCTTAACTTAACTTACCTTACCTTACCTATCTTACCTAACTTACATAATTTAACCTAACTTACCTTACCTTACCTAACTTAACCTGCTTAACCTAACTTATTTAACTTATCTTACCTATCCTATTCTAACCTAACTTGCTTTACCTAACTTAATCTTACATTCCCAAACTGATGTATCCTAACTTATCTAGTCAAACCAGACATGATCTAACTTACATAATTATTCCTTCTTGTCTTTTGTGTTTCGTCAATCATTGTCTCATATTCATTTACTCATTTCATTAGTTAATTTCTCAAATGGTCACTTATGCATTTCAAGTACTATTTGTTAGAGATTGGATATTTAAGCATTTCAAAGTATTTTTGTTATATATGGGCATTTACTCATTTCAAGGGATAATTTCTCAAATGGACGTTTTTGCATTTCAAGTGTTATTTGTTTAAGATTTGGTGTTTAACCATTTCAAAGGATTTTTGTTATATATGGACATTTACTCATTTCAAGGGATAATTTCTCAAATGGACGTTTTTGCATTTCAAGTGTTATTTGTTTAAGATTGGGTGTTTAACCATTTCAAAGGATTTTTGTCATATATGGGAACTTACTCGTTTCAAGGGCTAATTTCTCAAATGGTCATTTTTGCAGATCAAGGGTTATTTGTTAAAGTTCATCAAGTTGCTCATAAGTTGTATTTATTATTTTTGTTATCATATGTTCTTATTCCCCAACCCCTTAACCTAACCTCTTGTAATCTTAGTGAATTTAGTAGGTTCTATCATATATTCTTATTCCCCAAATCCTTACCTAACATCTTGTAATCGTAGTGTATTTGGTAGGTTCTATCATATGTTCTTATTCCCCAACCCTTTAACCTAACCTTTCAGATGTAGTTTATTGTGTTTTTTGACGTATTTGTTGAATATATTATCCTTTTCCTAACCTTTCAGATGTAGTTTTGTTTCTCCTTTTTGTATATTTTTACCCAAACCCACCATCCCACTTAACCTTCTTTCCTTCTTTTACTTTGTTTTACTCCCACTCCTTCTAACCCCCCTTTTCTATCTCTCTCCCTTATTCTCTCTCTTCCTCCCCCTCTCACTCACTCATTTGCTCAAATGCTCTCTTCTTTCTCAAATTCAAGTCTTAATGCACCCATTCTCTCCCCCTTCGCTCACTCTCTCTCATTCTCTTATTTTTCTTTTTCTCAAATTCAAATCTTAGTTCCCCCATGCCCACACTCTCTCTCTCATTCTCTCTTCTTCGGTCCCATTTTCTTCCGCCCCCTCTCTCCTACTCCATGCTCTTCTTTCATGCTCTCACTCCCTTGAGCTCTTGTTTCTCAATTTCAAGTCTTAGTAGATCTGATTCTTTACTATTGTAATTTTTATTATTACTATGATAAAGAATGAACTCATATGTGAAAACAAAGTAAAAGAAGGAAAGAAGGTTAAGTGGGATGCCCATATATAACAAAAATACTTTGAAATGCTTAAATATCCAATCTCTAACAAATAGTACTTGAAATGCATAAGTGACCATTTGAGAAATTAACTAATGAAATGAGTAAATGAATATGAGACAATGATTGACGAAACACAAAAGACAAGAAGGAATAATTATGTAAGTTAGATCATGTCTGGTTTGACTAGATAAGTTAGGATACATCAGTTTGGGAATGTAAGATTAAGTTAGGTAAAGCAAGTTAGGTTAGGATAGGATAGGTAAGATAAGTTAAATAAGTTAGGTTAAGCAGGTTAAGTTAGGTAAGGTAAGGTAAGTTAGGTTAAATTATGTAAATTAGGTAAGATAGGTAAGGTAAGGTAAGTTAAGTTAGCAGGTTAGGTATGCAGGTTAAGTTAGGTAATGTAGGTAAGTTAAGTTAGGGTAGGTAAAGTTAGGTTAGGCAGGTTAAGTTAGGTAAATGTAGGTAAGTTAGGTTAAGCAGGATAAGTTAGGTTAAGTCAGGTAAGTTAGGTAAGATAGGTAAGGTAAGGTAAGATAGGTAAAGTTAGGTTATGCAGGTTAAGTTAGGTAAGGTAAGGTAAAGTTAGGTTAAGCAGGATAAGTTAGGTTAGGTAAGATAGGTAAGGTAAGATAGGTAAAGTTAGGTTAGGTTAGGTAAGATAGGTAAGGTAAGGTAAGATAGGTAAAGTTAGGTTATGCAGGTTAAGTTAGGTAAGGTAAGGTAAGATAGGTAAAGTTAGGTTATGCAGGTTAAGTTAGGTAAGGTAAGGTAAGATAGGTAAAGTTAGGTTATGCAGGTTAAGTTAGGTAAGTAACATTGGGTGGAGAGGATAGGTTACGTAGGTTTGAACAGTGTAGTTCAGAGAACAGTTTTAGGGTAAAGCGACTAAGGAAATATATTTTAACAAGTGCAGGTTTGGTATGAAAAGCTGAACTAGTTACATTTTGGAGAGAAAATTTTATGACTGAAGATGTCTTAAAGAATAACATGATGGAAGAAGGAGAGTTTCTTTGATGAATGAAGGTGTCTTAGAGAACAACTTTTTGGAGAACGAAGATGAATTAGAGATCACTTTGATGACTCTGAGAATAACTTTGATCAACGAAGATGGATTGGAAAGTTTCTCTAATGAACGAAGGAGACTTAGAGATTAACTTTTATGATTTAGAGAACATCTTTGATGCCTTAGAGAAACAACATTGATGTCTTAGAGAACAACTTTGATGAACAAAGATGTCTTAGAAAGCTTCTCTGATGAACGAAAAGATACTTAGAGAATAACTTTGATGACTGTATTTAACTTTTTTGATGGCTCTGGGGACAGTTTTGTTGAACGAGGATGTCTCAGAAGGCTTCTTTGAATAACGAAGGTGACTCTGAGAATAACTTTTTGATGACTCTGGGAATGACTTTGTTGTCTTAGAGAATAACTTTGAGGGCTTAGAGAATGTCTTTGATGAATGGAAGGTTACTTAGAGAATAACATATCATGACTGAGAATAACTTTTGATAGCTCTTAGAATAACTTTGATGTCTTAGAGAATAACTTTTATGAACGAAGATGTCTGAGATTAACTTTGACGTCTCTTGGAATAACTTTTGTGGACATGAGAATATCTTTGGATAACTCTGAGATTAACTTTGATGTCTTTGAAACAACTTTAATGACCAAAAGTGAGTT
>NW_025573285.1:0-17954 GCF_020424385.1 Procambarus clarkii
GAGCCCGAGTGCATGGGGGAATTGTGTAAAACCCTGGTCTGAATCTCGGAGAGGCTGCAGGAGCCGTGTAAGGTCAGTGGAACTCCCGGTTGTAATTCTTTTACCATGTCATGGTGCAGTCGATTAAGGCGCGTCTAGGATCATCGTGGTCGTAAGTTCGAATCCTCATCACCGCCCTTGTGGATTTATTCATTTGATATATCATGCTGTTGTAAGTTCTATGTGAAATAGTTTTCTTCATTTTTGCATTCTCAGCTTCCTCGCACTCTGGCATCCTTCCATTCGTTTCTTCCAGCATCCCTCCTCTCTAAGCATCTCTCCATCCCTGTAGTTCTTCCTGTCTGTTTCACCTTCTCCTACCTTGTCTGTTTCCTTAGTTTCTCATATTTCTGACTATTTCTCCATCATTGCTGCCCTCTCTGTCCTCCAGATTACCCTCTGTCTGCTTCGTTATCTTCCTCCCTGCCTTCATTTCCTCTGCCTTTTCTAATCCATCCCATCTTGTTCTGTACTATTTCCTCACCTTCTCCTTCCTTTCTCACTCTCTCCTCCTCGTAATCTCATTACTTGCTATTCTTCTCTCCCCCTGTGGCGATCTTTCTTTTCCTTGTCTCCCTCCTTCCATTATTTCGTCTCTCTCTCTCTCCCTCACCAAGAAGCAGCCACTCACCTTCCCAGCATCTCCATCCGTCTTCTCTCTCTCTTTCTACCAGTGAATGACAGCACCCGCCATGATTCATCTTCCTCCGCTCCTTTCACTCAGCACGGAGGGGAGAAAGAGACAGAGAGAGACAGGGAGAGAGAGACAGATAGAGAGTCAGAGAGACAGAGAAGCAGATAAGAAAGGAAGTAGTTAATATTCAGGCAATAAGAGCTTACTAGTCGAGAACACATACAAAGATCAGATGCTGGTAATCTAAGCTTTGTAGAAACAATGAAGAACACTTTATACAATTCGTTGTTTTACGGCCCTCTCGGGTCGCAACTGGGTTCGTACTCTGATGTCGCTAGAGGAAGGGTATCCGGCCCCAAGCCAGTAGTGGCTTTCAAGGGAAGAGATCCGTGACGCAAGTAACTTAAAGGGGAAGGGAAATAAAGTTAAGAACTTAAGATTATAATTGTTTCCATCACCAAATAAATAATATATAAAAGGTTACTCAGGGGGAGGGGTATTAACACTGCACAAGGGAATTATATACACTATCGTCTTCTCCTGAAGACTCTGGATCCAAACTCTCGGTGCTTTCGTGGTCTCTTGACGAATCCTTCGATCAAGCCGAGTCTACCCCGGACACAGGCCAGCCAAAACACAGTTCCACTGGGGCACCGCCGTGGAGGCCGTCAACCACAAGTCCAGCAGAACAGCTGGCAGGTTCCGGATCAGCAACGCTGGTCAGGCCACTCCACGAGCGATACTAGGGTAGCGCCCTAGTCAGGAGCCTCGTGTGATACCACAAATCACTCTCCTGTCCTCAATACCCCAGTGGTCAATCGTCTCCAGCAGTCGGTCCCGGGTACGACAAGCCTTCACTGCCGCTTCACAGGCAGGGTAACACCACAGTGTTCCTCCGGGAGACGACTCACAGCTGCTGCAGCAAAGCACAAGGTATGGAGACGGCTGCCTTGGGTAGACTGACTCAACTTCCATCACAGCAGTCCCAGGTCGACTCTGTAAGCAGACACGTCATCAATAACAGGGACACACTAAAGCACCTCACTTACAGGCTCAGACACAAACGCCCGACATATCCACTCCATAGATGGCGTTGTCGTCTGAGCACCACCTCACCAGGGGTCAGCGGCGGCTGTGTTGTGAGCTGAACAGGAGTGGCAACTGGCCCTTGTGGCCGGTACACTTCGTCCTCACCAGGTGTCGTCGTCCATTTGGAGGGGGTTTCGGGAGCCGACCCACAGATGGCGCGGTCGTCACTGCTCCGTGCTCGGACGTCGGGCTCGGGTGGGTAGGGGGAGGGGATGCGACGGCCGCCGCTCTAACGAGCCTCGCCTGAGGACGGGCTGAATAATTTACACCTGGTCAATATTAAAGAGACCAGTTCCCAATTTACTCCCGGAAATTATTCCTTACAAGATCAGGAGGCACGGCAGGAAGTGCAAGATAGGCCCATTGAGAAGCCCAGATGCAATAGGTAAGCTAAGATACAGTTCTTTATTCAATAAGGGCTCAACACCTTCCCTATATACATTCCCACCTGTCCACTTTCTGCGTATACAAGGGAACTTCAAGAACATAAGTTCATAAACGTCTGTAAGGGGGGTACGTGATCAACTAGGTGGTGGCTCACACGTCAGACTGCGAGCAGCGACATCAAACAACCAGGTAGACCAGACCGCTAACCTGGAGGCCTCGTAAGAGGTCTACGGGCACATTCATCATCAGAACTACCAGACGCGACTGTAATTTGGTATTACGATGCAATTTATTTTAAATAGTAAATAGGTGTATCAAAAATAATCAGATTAACAATGAGACTCCAACCAATCCCTATTTATAAAACAACTCCCGACTTCTGTAAAAGTTAATGTCAGGTTTGGAGTCAAACAACACAACCAAGTAACAGAATCTATATGTGATACAGAAAATATATAAAATACAGAAAAAAATGTATTTTTATATTATAATGAATATTATTATAAGATTAGTCTTGGGGAAGGTGTTTTGGTCACGCTGGTTTAGGAAGTGTTTACACCTCTGGCTGGATGTGATCGAGGCACCTTCACGCTCACAGCTTCGAACATGGTCAAGAGAATAATAACTTAAACACTAACTAATTAAGGTTTTTAATAAGCCAGTTTATGACTTAGATGTTATTAACCTCGACGATAAATTGTTTTGATGATGGAGTGCAAGTGTCGTTGCAAGAATGACAACGCAAGAATTGCAAGAATAAGTCAACATTTCTGTGACGAACGGAGCCTCTGCTTCGACACAGCTAACGAGCGGTGGTTCGAACTGGTGGTTTGTGCTTCGTATTTCTGAGCCGCTGGTCATTCGGACGGAGACATAAGTAGCGCCAAGACGTGTGTTAGGTGGTGCTAACGCGTGTGTTATTTGGTGCTAACGCGTGTGAAAGGTGGAGCTAATACGTGTGTTAGGTGATGTGGCGAACACCATCGACGTTCCCGGCGTCTTGGAGGTAAGACGTTGTTATAATGAGTACGGCAGTTGAGGGTGTGGCCGCTCTCCCAGAACACGCAAACACATGGAATGTCTCTCAGTGTGCAATACGCAACACTGCAAGAGGCCTAGTCTGCAAGAGGCCTGGTCTGCAAGAGGCCTGGTCTGCAAGAGGCCTGGTCTGCAAGAGGCCTGGTCTGCAAGAGGCCTGGTCTGCAGGAGGCAGGGTCTGCAAGAGGCCTAGTCTGCAAGAGGCCTGGTCTGCAGGAGGCAGGGTCACTATATATTAAAGTTAACTCGTATATTTAAGCACTACGCTCTAAATAGTCTCTTAGCTATTGTAAATTTCAATACTAAAATCTCGGTGGAGCAACGAGACTTAGGTTAATATTCGAGCACGGTAATACCTAACGTGGGCGGTTAGGAGACCCTGGGAGGCGCTCGGAGCACTGTAGGGGAGCACCTAGAGACATGAGGGCCGGTAGTTCAGTTGCTTAACCAGTATGTTAAGCCTGGGGTTCTGGGTTCGATTCCCGGTAGTCAAATCTGTACGAGTAGACTGGCGTTCGGAAACGCAGAATTGGTCACTCTTCTGGTTTCAAATAAGATTAGAATAATGCCATTGTAGGTATAAAACAGCAATGGCGACACTGGAAATGTTTATACAACTAATGGAGGCATAATTACGAACACGTTTGGCAATCATTTCTCTAAATGAACTCTTGGCTTTGTTTCTCATGGGAATCATGTCTGAAACCATACAAAATACTAAGGCAAATGAATTCATATGAATAACGTACAGAGAGGTTTATGCTGTTAGGTTCAGTGACGTGTTTTATCATGAAGTCTGAAAAAAAACGCAGTAAACAGTTTTTTCGGAGAGTGGAGACAAATAAACTGTTATGTTGCGTTGTTTTAGTCGAGGAAGTAGCCATTACAATAGGCTCAATAGACATATTAATGACACGCAAACATAATAGTTACAAAATGTGGATTGTACTGCATAAGTCTAGAGACACAGAGCTGGGGCGCAATATTAAATGTTACGATATTGTATTACCGTAAAACGAATATCCATTTCACAAAATAACAAATCCTTTACAGGCTTGGGTTTTGCAATATTCGATGTTCTAAAGAAAGCTATTTAATATTATTAAATTTTGTTGGTAGACTAATGTATCTGTAAATCATTTGAGTGGATATTAACTAAATCACGATAACAAAGGATTTTTGTTAAAGGAGTAAAGCTCGATCTGTCGGGCATTGTTGTTAGGCTTTAAGAGTTATATTTTAGTCTTTATATTATCCACTGATACGGCGACTAGTTAATGGTGAGAGGCGGCGTTATTGGATCAAAATTTGTGGTGATTCGTTATCGTGCATCACTAACCTATCCGTAGAATTGTTCCAGGTTATGAACTAAGTGATGGTCAAATATAAGGAGAACAATCTTGTAATTAGTTCACTATTGTGTAACACAAAGGGTCTATAGTCATGTAATGTCACAGATCAGTCTCTGATGACGGACTCTTCCTAGTAAGAGTTACTTTGAAATGTTCCTCTAATGAGCTGGGAAAGTGATCCGGCGAGTCAGGCGGTGCATGATTCACAGGGCAGATGTCAGGTCTGTGGTAGATATAGATCTGACACACCTGGAGAGAATTTTGGAGTTGTTTTAGTCCCCGAGCCCGGCCTCGGGCCAGCATAATGTTGTGCGACGAGCCTGGCCTTGTGGTCTCTGGCCACGTGTACACCGTCACCTCTGGCGGTGGTTGTGGAGGCGACCTCTTCTGGACAACACTCCACAACACTCCACCACCTCCACAACACTCCACAACCACCACCACCTCCACAACCACCACCACCTGCACAACACTCCACAACCACCACCACCAAACAACATGATGTTTAACAGTGATAAATTCCAGGTACTCAGGTACGGTAAAAATGAGGACCTTAAACATAATACAGAGTACAAAACACAATCAAATGTACCCATAGTAGGAAAACAGCATGTAAAGGATTTGGGAATAATAATGTCTGACGACCTAACGTTTAAGGAGCATAACCAAGCAAATATTGCGACAGCCAGAAAAATGATAGGATGGATTACGAGAACTTTCAAATCCAGGGATCCCATCACAATGGTTGTACTCTTCAAGTCTCTTGTGTTGTCCCGTCTTGAGTACTGTTCAGTACTCACTTCCCCCTTCAGAGCAGGAAAGATTGCTGAAATAGAGGGAATACAGAGAACATATACGGCACGCATAGATGCAATAAAGCACCTAAATTATTGGGATCGTCTCAAAGCCCTCCAAATGTACTCACTAGAAAGAAGACGAGAGAGATATCAAATAATATACACCTGGAAGATACTGGAGGGCCAAGTACCAAATCTACACAGTAAAATAACAACGTACTGGAGTGAACGACATGGAAGAAAATGTAGAATAGAACCAATGAAGAGCAGAGGTGCCATAGGCACAATCAGAGAACACTGTATAAACATCAGAGGTCCGCGGTTGTTCAACGTCCTCCCAGCAAGCATAAGAAATATTGCCGGAACAACCGTGGACATTTTCAAGAGGAAACTAGATTTATTCCTCCAAGGAGTGCCGGACCAACCGGGCTGTGGTGGGTATGTGGGCTTGCGGGTCGCTCCAAGCAACAGCCTGGTGGACCAAACTCTCACAAGTCGAGCCTGGCCTCGGGCCGGGCTTGGGGAGTAGAAGAACTCCCAGAACCCCATCAACCAGGTATCAACCAGGTACCTCCACAACACTCCACCCCACCACCACCACCACCACCTCCACAACACTTCACAACCACCACCACCACATGTTACGATATATCGTATCGTGTTATTTCATCGCACAAAGGCACGATTATTTAAGTCATACGTTCATTATTACAGGAAGAACGAGGTTAACAACCATGGAGGTCGTTAACGGTCAGCACGGTATGGCTCGTCCGGTGGCGGGAATTTCTGTTAGCCAATCAGAACCACCGGGCGAGGTAACGTGTGCTGGCCGGAGCATGTGGAGAGACAGACATCTACTCCCCTCCATTGAGTCAACAGGCTGTCGTCGCGTTTGGATGTGTGACCAACGGACCCAACTGTTAGTGTGCTCCACCCTCATGAAGGAAGAGGACCTCGAGGCATGGTCGACGTTCTTGAAAGTTATGGAAGATAACAGCTTTGAGATTTAGAGGTCGGCATGGAAGTAACGCGCTGATTTTCCTGATAGCGGTACAAATTGCAGGAAAGTAGATGATTTATAAGTGGGAAGATCAATCGGACAAGAGACGACCGTAGCATGGTCGTAGTATCTCTCTCTCTATATATATATTTAACTGTACTTGTGTACAATGCACACATATATTTATACAAAAAATATTGTATATAAGGTGATTAGAGATATATCACAATATATCCATGATGAAGTTGTATACCATCTTATTTTCTTGTCCTTTGTCAGACCGCAGCACAAAGTGTGTCGCACCTGACAACAGGTCCGGCTGAGGCTGACACCTGTTCAGATTCATGTACCCCGTTGTAGTACAACGAAGCATTAGGATAAACATTCAGAATAAACCTAAATTAAATGTGTTGGGTTGTCAACAGTTCTATCCCAACACACAACACTTTACAACCACCACCACAACACTTCGCAACCACCACCACCTCCACAACCACCACCACCTCCACAACACTTCACAACCACCACCACCACCACAACACTTCACAACCACCACCACCACCACCACCACCTCCACAACACTCCACAACCACCACCACCACCACCTCCACAACACTCCACCACCACCTCCACAACACTCCACAACCACCACCACCACCACCTCCACAACACTCCACAACCACCACCACCACCACCACCACCTCCACAACACTCCACAACCACCTCCACAACCACCACCTCCACAACCACCACCACCACCTCCACAACACTCCACAACCACCACCACCACCTCCACAACACTCCACAACCACCACCTCTACAACACTCCACAACCACCACCACCACCTCCACAACACTCCACAACCACCACCACCTCCACAACACTCTACTACCACCACCACCTCCACAACACTCCACCACCACCACCACCACAACACTCCACAACCACCACCACCACCGCCACAACACTCCACAACCACCACCACCACCACCTCCACAACACTCCACAACCACCACCACCCCCACAACACTCCACAACCACCACCACCTCCACAACACTCCACCACCACCTCCACAACACTCCACAACCACCACCCCCACAACACTCCACAACCACCACCACCACCACCTCCACAACACTCCACCACCACCTCCACAACACTCCACCACCACCTCCACAACACTCCACCACCACCTCCACAACACTCCACCACCACCTCCACAACACTCCACCACCACCTCCACAACACTCCACCACAACACTTAACCACCACCTCCACAACACTCCACCACAACACTCCACCGCAACACTCCACCACCACCTCCACAACACTCCACCACAACACTCCACCACCACCTCCACAACACTCCACCACAACACTCCACCACCACCTCCACAACACTCCACCACAACACTCCACCACCACCTCCACAACACTCCACCACCACCTCCACAACACTCCACCACAACACTCCACCACCACCTCCACAACACTCCACCACCACCTCCACAACACTCCACCACCACCTCCACAACACTCCACCACAACACTCCACCACCACCTCCACAACACTCCACCACAACACTCCACCACAACACTCCACCACCACCTCCACAACACTCCACCACCACCTCCACAACACTCCACCACCACCTCCACAACACTCTACCACAACACTCCACCACCACCTCCACAACACTCCACCACAACACTCCACAACACTCCACCACCACCTCCACAACACTCCACCACCACCTCCACAACACTCCACCACAACACTCCACCACCACCTCCACAACACTCCACCACCACCTCCACAACACTCCACCACAACACTCCACCACAACACTCCACCACCACCTCCACAACACTCCACTACCACCACAACAATCACCACATCCGCAACACTCCACAACCACTACCCACCACATTCCACTACCACTGTGCTTACCTATCACTGATTACGGCCAGGTATGGTCTAGTTCTGTATACCCCGCCTGTTTGCCTTGTTGTACCTGTTGCGATGTGTTTTTAGCTATTCTTCCGTTCGAATTCATTGTAGAGTCTGGTGCAACAAACGAGGTTTGTTGTAGGGAATTATTCAGTACAGTCTCTCATAGACATGGGGGTTTGGAAAGTTGAAGTGAAGCGGTAGTGACGTGACTGGGGAAGCACGGGGCATCTCTCCTGGGATTAGCGGTTAAGATTACAAAATTGCCAGCGCCTTTCTCTTAAGCAATGTATAATGAATTATTTTACAGAATTCAGTAATTTTGAGAAATTCAAGTCTTCATTCATATTATATTCAATAATATATTCTGTTCATGTATCAAGAATATTACAAGTATTTTCATGTATCAAGAGTATTGGTTGCCTTAAACCAGCAAATAGTAGAACCAACTAGGAAGGAGAACACGCTGGACCTCATTTTCACTAATAATGATGAATTGATTTGGAACATAATGATTACAAATACCTGTTATTCAGACCACAACTTAATTGAAGTTATGACAACCATAGGGAGTAGACCTTCAAAACCAGTCCAGATTCCCGGTGGAGGAGATTTAAGCAAATTCAACTTCAATAATAAACAGATAAACTGGGAGCAAATAAACCAGGACTTCACAGAAATAAACTGGGAAGAACAGCTAGAAAATGCAAACCTGAACCAGTGCCTGGAAAAAATAAGCTCAGTAGCACTAGAAATATGTTCAAACCGCATACCCCTAAGAAAAAAGAGAAAGAGATGCAGATTGGAACGGGAACGTCGTTCCCTATATAGGCGAAGAAAACGAATCGCGGAACAACTTGAGAGTCGCACCTTATCTCAAGAACGGCGAAGAAGGTTAGGTAGAGAAATAGAAACAATTGAACTCAAGCTGCAAGAATCATACAAAACCCAGGAGAGGCAAAGAGAGCAAAAGGCCATCAGTGAAATAGAAATCCGAAATATTTTTTCTCCTATGCAAAATCAAGATCAAAAGCCACATCTAGTATCGGGCCCCTGCGAAAGGGAGATGGAACTTTCACCGATGACAACAAAGAAATGAGCGAGCTACTGAGGAAGCAGTAGGACTCTGTTTTCAGTGAGCCATTAAACGCACTAAAGATTGATAACCCAAAAAATTTTTTCATGGATATGATACCAACATCAAATCATATATCAGACGTCACCCTATCCCCACTAGATTTTGAAGAAGCCATAAACAGTATGCCTATGCACTCTGCACCTGGCCCGGATTCTTGGAACTCCATATTCATCAAGAACTGTAAAAAACCACTATCGCAGGCCCTTCACATTCTGTGGACACAAAGCCTAGATACTGGCGTTATTCCTGATATACTAAAAACAGCAGAGATAGCACCACTTCATAAAGGAGGAAATAAGGCAGAGGCAAAAAATTACAGACCGATAGCACTAACATCGCACATTATAAAATATTTTGAGAGAGTGCTAAGAAGTAAGATCACAAAATACATGGAATCACAGCATCTCCATAACCCCGGACAACACGGTTTCAGAACAGGGCGCTCTTGCCTGTCGCAGTTGCTGGACCACTATGATATGGCATTAGATGCTATGGAAGATAAACAAAACGCTGATGTAATTTACACAGATTTCGCAAAAGCTTTTGATAAATGTGATCATGGCGTTATTGCACATAAAATGCGTTTAACAGGAATTACCGGAAAAGTAGGCAGATGGATCTACAATTTCCTGACCAACAGAACCCAATGTGTAATAGTCAACAAAATAAAATCCAGCCCATCAACCGTGAAGAGCTCAGTCCCCCAGGGTACTGTGCTTGCTCTAGTACTTTTTCTCATCCTCATATCAGACATAGACAAGAACACAAACTATAGCACTGTATCATCCTTTGCAGATGACACTAGAGTGGAGTACTGCTGCACAATGACAGCCCCTTTCAAAGCTGGAGAAATTGCCGACCTGTAGGTCGTGCAGAGATCCTATACTGCTAGAATTCACTCAGTAAAACACCAAAACTATTGGGACCGACTAAAGAGCCTAAATCTGTACTCCCTTGAGCGCAGGCGGGAGAGATATATAATAATTTACACGTGGAAAATGTTAGAGGGGCTGGTCCCAAACCTGCACACAGAAATAACATCACATGAGAACAGAAGACATGGCAGGATGTGCAGAATACCCCCGTTGAAAAGCAGAGGTGCAACAGGTACCCTGAGAGAGAATTCTATCAACATCAGAGGCCCGAGACTGTTCAACACGCTTCCGCTACACATAAGGGATATAACTGGCAAACCCCTCACAGTGTTCGAGAGAGAACTGGATAAGCACCTCCAAAGGATACCTGATCAACCAGGCTGTGACTCATACGTCAGGCTGCGAGCAGCCGCGTCCAACAGCCTGGTTGATGAGTCCAGCAACCAGGAGGCCTGGTCGACGACCGGGCCGCGGGGACGCTAAGCCCCGGAAGCACCTCAAGGTAACCTCAAGGTAGGTCAGTGATGTCACAAGCAGGGGACTAGCATCTGACGCGGATTAATCTTGACGACCCTGGGTCAAAGGTCACCAAAGCCTTCCATGTTTAATAATTCTCAAAGGTCAAATAGCCATATTGTAATTGGAAATAGCCTTTCCCTAAGATGCCTGTGCAATTACCATCAGTTTAAGAGAGTTCAACCAACTTAGTAAACCTGGTGTAGGAATACCCCCAAGCTCTGACTAGCTGTGAGGAAGGCAGAGCGAGGGAGATTCAGTGTGGGCCAGTCAACAACTGAGGGAGGTCATCCACTCTCACCCCTCCCATATAGATCAATAGAACATCAGCTGGTCGCAGTAAAAGGTATAGTTTGCTACAGTTTGTATAGGGAAATAGTTCATTTCCATGCCTCGGTAGGGAGTGTTAAGTATAGGGAGTGATTTTATTCCATTTTTGCTTAGATTTTGCATAAATAATTAATTAGCTTGTATTTGCATTTTATTATTTCCATTGTTACGGTGCCCTCTCCTATTTCTTTCGTTTGCCGGCTTAAAGAGTCATATCAGTTCTCCCTACTGATTCTCTGAGTTTCAGGGAGTCTATTGACATATGTGGCGACCAGACCGGCTGCCATTTAATGGAAGGAAGTTATATTATAAGTTGTAAATAAAGGAAAATTGGCGCCCTGTTATAAAATGAAACAGTATCCCCTATGGCAGATATGACCTTTTGGAAGGGACATTAGCCGATCGCGGATTGGCCGACGTGGGTCGCGGGCGACAAATCAGGGCCCGCCATGACGTCACCGAGTGCCCGGGCGGCGCCAACGTCAGAGTTGTTCTGACCTTGGAAGCGACAGGACGCGCCTCGGTCTGCTCTCAAGGATTGGAGGCTCTGCAAGCCTTGTTCAGTGGATTGAGCTGGCCATCGCAGCCCATCATAGTTATTGGAGACCCTGCGCTTCTGGGAAGCAAAAGAGGAACCAAGTTCAGTGAGCAGAGAAGTGCCAAACTTGGAAAATAGTCGGCGACGACGCTGGGCGGCGCCGCTGGCTGGACGTTGAGGTCTGGAAGGTGGGCGGGCGGGCCTAGCTGTGACTGGGGTCACATCCACTGAGAATCTTGGAAGGACGACACCGTGCCTAGGACAAGGAGCAACGCCTTGTGGGAGAGGCGAGTGTGGGGAAAATAGTGATTAGCTCAGCGCCCATCGATGAACCAGGATTGGGGCAGCTGAATCTCAGGGATTGGAACGGCGACGACGCGAAGGCTCCACGACACCTGAGGACCTGTGGAACGTCCTGGATCGTCAAGGATCGACCCAAGGAAGCGTGGGAACCTCACACCATCGAGGGACAGGCGTCATGAGCCAGGAATGTAAGGTAGATCATTTTCCCTCCCATTACCCCTTGTATGAGTAGGCTAGTTAGGCCACAATATTTACTTGTGTATGTGGCAGCAAGACTTTATTACTTTAATAGTAGAATAGGCTGCAAGGCAGCTTGAGTCCAGGACTGTCAGAGAGGACAGTGTGTATGGATGGCAGGACAGTGAAGAAGAGGCGCCGACGTGGTGAAGAGGCCCTCCTGTGAGAGTGTGAGACTCCTGTCTTTCTGCCCAGTTGAAGGAGGGTTGGAGGTCGTGGAAGAAGAGGCTGACGATCTCCAGACTCATTATCCATATTTCCGTATTCATGTATTACTTGTGATTGTGTGTGTGTGTTCATGTAATTTGCATCAGTAAATCCACACATTTTATCACTGTGTTTGAGTGTGCCTCCATTTATGATATTTCTCTATGAGCATACATTTCTGGCTACAAACAATATATAATACACCCACTGAACTGCGTTGCTGGGGCGCAGATATAATAACCCAGCTGGCGACCTTGCTAAGAGGAAGATAGAGAAGACAGGCGGGAAAGGAGTTCCTGCAACCTTTTTTGTCTGGCAGGCAAGACTCAGGGAGGTCATGGTTATAGGTAAGCCTGAGTCTTCCTTCACTCCCCCACGGGTCTAGGCCGGAACTGTTAACAGCAGTTTCCCCGTGTTTGACT
Organism: Procambarus clarkii; assembly: GCF_020424385.1. NCBI lineage: Eukaryota > Metazoa > Arthropoda > Malacostraca > Decapoda > Cambaridae > Procambarus > Procambarus clarkii. The sequence goes on from NW_025573285.1 coordinate 12,856, forward strand.
GAAGGGCTTCCAGGGTGAATCAGTGGCACCCCTTTGTGGTGGAAGCAAAGACCTGCGGAGGTGGGCATTGTTGGTCCTCTCTTGTGTGACCAAGGAGACTCCGGTGAATCCAGGGAGTCGGAGGGGCTGAGTATTTGGGCCTTTGAGCCCCTAGCAGCCGAGTGTTAGCAGAGCCCCGGACCACCCACCCCCACGTGACAAGAGAACTGGCGACCTCGCCAGGATTCGAACCCCAGTAGCCAAGAACTGGGAACTTCGCCAGGAAGCGTGGATCAAGCTACAGTGTGGACCAAATTTCAAGACAAGTGTTTGCCAGGGTACTAATACAGTGTGGCCAGTGAATTCGGTGGTACTGTTACTCAACCAGCTAAGGGACTGAAGCGGTGAAATTAGTGCCTACTAACTTGTCTGTGCTGTCGTGTATGCTGGATGATATAGAGATGGAGGAAGACAAAGTAAAGAAATTTATTGACACAAGGGACGAGAGAATTTTGGAAGAGTGTACCAAGGCCCAGCTCCAACAAGTGGCAAACCACTTTGGGATCAGGTTGAGGACGACTAAGGTAGCGGAGCGAAGGATAGAGATCATGGCACAGCTCACAGCTCGAGAGGAAGCGACGAGAGAGGAGCCATCTCAAGAGGAGCCGTCCCGAGGAGAGCCGTCGCAAGGTGAACCGTCCCGACTAGGGCCTCCCCAAGCGCCTACCAGTGTGGAGAGAATTCACAGTGAACATGGGAGCAGTGGGAGGTCCGGCTGTAGTAAGAGGAGCCTGCAACTGGAAATAATGAAGATGCAACTGGAAGCCCAGCTGCGACGAGAGGAGAGAGAAGCGCAAATGCAGCGAGAGGAGAGAGAAGCGCAAATGCAGCGAGAGGAGCGAGAAGCTCGGCTGCAGCGAGAAGAAGGAGAGAGACAACTGCGACTGGAGGAGATAAAGGCAAAGAAAGAAGTCGAATTGCGTCGCGTTGAACGTGGTCTGCCCTCACTACCTGCACGGCGGGATGAACTCAAGGTAAGGGAACGTGACTTACCTACGTTCGAGCCACAAGAAGCTGAGGCGTTCTTCGAACACTTTGAACGGATAGCGATCTGAAGGAGTGGCCGGAAGATGATTGGGCTGCTCTGGTCCAGGGCAGATTGACTGGTGAGGCCCGGGAAGCCTATAACATGCTGGACCTAGAGGAGTGTACTAGTTATGACGCGATTAAGAATGCGGTTCTCCACTCATTCCGGCTGACTCCGGAGATGTACCGGAAGCGGTTCAGAGAGTGTACAAGAGCGTCGGGAAAGACTTACGCCGAGACCGCCAGGGATATGGAACGGAAATTCCTACGATGGTTGAAGGCGGAGGAAGCGGAGTCGGTGGATGATATCAAACGACTGATAGTGATGGAGAAGTTTATGTCAGTGCTCCATCCTGAGTTGCAAGTAAGGTTGAGAGAAGCAGGTATTAAGGACCTGAAGGCTGCAGCGGATCGAGCCGACATGCTGGAGGAGGCACTACATATCAGGAGGGAGGGGCCGCCCAGACACTCGCCTTACCCCAGGTCGGGAGGGAACCTTAGGAGTTCAGGAGGAGCGAGGACGAGTGGGGACTCTCCCATGAGTAGTGTGCCCGATGAAGTGACGCGATTCAAGAGCTCAAGAGACGCGGGGAGGAAGCCCCAAGCTGTGAGCAGTGGACCTAACTCGGGAGCGAGTGCTGCAGTCCCGGACACGACGACAGGGAGTCCAAGGAGGACCCAGGGGACGTCCGCAAGTGGTACCGCCAGAGTGACTAGCGAGTGGCCGCCCAGGGGAGGTGGCCGATGCTACAACTGTGGTGTGAGAGGACATTATGCCCGCGAGTGTGAGGAGCACCAAAGGAATGTAGGATTAATGTTGGAAGAGGAGAGAGTGTTTGTTCACACCCCATATTATAGTGGACCCAACGTGAATGGTTGGGAAATGAAGTTGGGTGAACATCCCTTCGTTTTCGAGGCCAACGTGAAGTTTGGAAAGTCAGACCCAGTGGAGGTGGCCGTTCTTCGAGATACGGGTGCTGACATAAGTATGGTGACCAGGAGTATTCTCCCCAAGGAATTTAATGATTCACCTGTGGGAGTGGTGAGGATACGCAGTGTGGGGGAGGAATACAGGTTGCCACTTCACGAAGTACAGCTGATTGCCGACTGCGGAGTCGAGAAAGCTATAGTAGCTGTAGCCCCTAAGTTACCCCAAGGGCATGTACAGATGGTGCTGAGTAATGACCTTGGAGGAGGCAGGATACAACCCGATTGGGCCAGGAGTGCCTATGTTGCAAGCAGCGGTACAACCCTGCCGGGTGAGGTATCGGTCGTTCCAGACGATAGTGAGGAGGCCGACTTCGCCAAGGGAAACGTCGCCAGAGACGACGACCACGAGGGCGAGAGTGCAGAGAGGTCGTCGGAGGTTGTGGAAAACCCCGACGGGGACCTCCGACTAAGCCTGATGATGCGTGTGGAGGAGTGGCGAGGAGCAGCTGTACAAACGCCTGGGGCGGTGAAGAGGCTGCAGACCGCACTCCCTCCATACAGAAGCGTGAATAAAGTAAGCTCAGTGGATGAGCGAACGGCAGTGAGGGGCAGAGTGGAGGAGCCACGACGCAAGGCACCCTATGCCGGCCAGATGAATAGTGGTAGGTGCAAGATGAACCACCGTGGTGAGGTGAGCCACAGGGAGGTGGATGAGCCCAACCACGAACCGAAGAAGACGTCTGCAGGGAAGAGAATCTCATGGAGGAATGAAGATGTTCGTCGGGAACGAAGGAGCGAGTGGTATAGGAAAGGCAATACGAAGAAAGCAGGGAATAGGTACACCCAGGGTAGGCGCCAGCCTAACCAGAGGGGCATTGGGTCATCGCAGAAGCCTAGTGTGGAAGAGAGGAAGCTGCTGGATGGAGTACAGGTTACAAGTGCCACTGTGAGGAGACAACGCACCTACGGGAGAAGAGGAACCGAGAAGAGAGAAGATTGGCAAAGAGGAGATCATGAGAGGAAACATGGAGTACCTGTAGGACGCAGTGGAAATGCAAGACTATCTCGGAGTGCACGACGCGGTGGAGGCGCTGCGTGCACTGAATCTTACAGTGGTAACGAGCCGTTGGAGTACACTCGTAGACACGGAGAAAGGATTTCCTGTAGGTGTTCAGGGAACACCCATCACACCCGGTCCTATGCGAGGTGGAGATATAATGAGGCAAGTGACTGGCAAGGTGGTACGAGCCACGTCACCAACTGGAGGAGTGACACTTCAGGAACGGAGGGAGCAAGAGTATAGATTGCCCTCTTGAGTGCTGCTCTTCCGATATGGCTCTTATTTTAAGGTGAGGGGTATGTTACGGTGCCCTCTCCTATTTCTTTCGTTTGCCGGCTTAAAGAGTCATATCAGTTCTCCCTACTGATTCTCTGAGTTTCAGGGAGTCTATTGACATATGTGGCGACCAGACCGGCTGCCATTTAATGGAAGGAAGTTATATTATAAGTTGTAAATAAAGGAAAATTGGCGCCCTGTTATAAAATGAAACAGTATCCCCTATGGCAGATATGACCTTTTGGAAGGGACATTAGCCGATCGCGGATTGGCCGACGTGGGTCGCGGGCGACAAATCAGGGCCCGCCATGACGTCACCGAGTGCCCCGGGCGGCGCCAACGTCAGAGTTGTTCTGACCTTGGAAGCGACAGGACGCGCCTCGGTCTGCTCTCAAGGATTGGAGGCTCTGCAAGCCTTGTTCAGTGGATTGAGCTGGCCATCGCAGCCCATCATAGTTATTGGAGACCCTGCGCTTCTGGGAAGCAAAAGAGGAACCAAGTTCAGTGAGCAGAGAAGTGCCAAACTTGGAAAATAGTCGGCGACGACGCTGGGCGGCGCCGCTGGCTGGACGTTGAGGTCTGGAAGGTGGGCGGGCAGGCCTAGCTGTGACTGGGGTCACATCCACTGAGAATCTTGGAAGGACGACACCGTGCCTAGGACAAGGAGCAACGCCTTGTGGGAGAGGCGAGTGTGGGGAAAATAGTGATTAGCTCAGCGCCCATCGATGAACCAGGATTGGGGCAGCTGAATCTCAGGGATTGGAACGGCGACGACGCGAAGGCTCCACGACACCTGAGGACCTGTGGAACGTCCTGGATCGTCAAGGATCGACCCAAGGAAGCGTGGGAACCTCACACCATCGAGGGACAGGCGTCGTGAGCCAGGAATGTAAGGTAGATCATTTTCCCTCCCATTACCCCTTGTATGAGTAGGCTAGTTAGGCCACAATATTTACTTGTGTATGTGGCAGCAAGACTTTATTACTTTAATAGTAGAATAGGCTGCAAGGCAGCTTGAGTCCAGGACTGTCAGAGAGGACAGTGTGTATGGATGGCAGGACAGTGAAGAAGAGGCGCCGACGTGGTGAAGAGGCCCTCCTGTGAGAGTGTGAGACTCCTGTCTTTCTGCCCAGTTGAAGGAGGGTTGGAGGTCGTGGAAGAAGAGGCTGACGATCTCCAGACTCATTATCCATATTTCCGTATTCATGTATTACTTGTGATTGTGTGTGTGTGTTCATGTAATTTGCATCAGTAAATCCACACATTTTATCACTGTGTTTGAGTGTGCCTCCATTTATGATATTTCTCTATGAGCATACATTTCTGGCTACAAACAATATATAATACACCCACTGAACTGCGTTGCTGGGGCGCAGATATAATAACCCAGCTGGCGACCTAGCTAAGAGGAAGATAGAGAAGACAGGCGGGAAAGGAGTTCCTGCAACCTTTTTTGTCTGGCAGGCAAGACTCAGGGAGGTCATGGTTATAGGTAAGCCTGAGTCTTCCTTCACTCCCCCACGGGTCTAGGCCGGAACTGTTAACAGCAGTTTCCCCGTGTTTGACTGAAGGGCTTCCAGGGTGAATCAGTGGCACCCCTTTGTGGTGGAAGCAAAGACCTGCGGAGGTGGGCATTGTTGGTCCTCTCTTGTGTGACCAAGGAGACTCCGGTGAATCCAGGGAGTCGGAGGGGCTGAGTATTTGGGCCTTTGAGCCCCTAGCAGCCGAGTGTTAGCAGAGCCCCGGACCACCCACCCCCACGTGACAC